>WOXC01000638.1:0-167644 GCA_011680675.1 Gymnobelideus leadbeateri | reverse complement strand
ACATTAAGGTTCCTGAAATTGTAAGAAGCAGAATAGATGATCAGGGGTTGTGTGAGTCAGTGATAAATGATACCAATACAGTTTCTGTCTCCAAGCTCTGAAGTTTTGAGCCTTGGTAATTATGAGATCATATATATGAAATCAATAACAGAAATGGGAAAATATGACTGACAAACAAAGAGGAACATTGGAGGTTTCCCTGGCATCTTAAATTGGAAATATCCATTCTGAAGTTGCAAGTTCTTTGGAAATCAGGAATTAAGGATCATCTGCATAGAAGTGATATTTGAAGCCATGGAAGTAAATGAGCCTACAGAGGGAAAGAATGAAGAGAACAATAAAATAAAATGAGTAATAATAATAGCTGGCATTTTGTAATGCTGTTATATTTGTAAAGCACTTTATATATATTAACTCAAGAATGTTATATTGAGTTTAATAAATTAGTTTTTTTCACAGTGTTTTTGTCACTGTTAAATGTTAGCCAAAGCAACTTAGTGTAGTAAAAGTTTTGCTTAGATTGTTTTTATGATTATTATTGATCACTAATTTTCTAATTTTAGGTGGTGGTTGAACTACCAAAAGCGGATTTTGCAGGTTCCCAAAGTGATCTAGGTAACTACAAAATATAAAAGGAACAATTATGGTCATGAATGCTTAAAAAATTCCTACAAAAGAAATGAAGTTTTGAGTTACTTTGAAACAATGTGTTCTAGGGGCACATGCCATTGTTATAACTGTATTACATCAAGTTACTGTAAGTATGTTATTTGAATAACACTTTTGTTAAACCAATGTGACCAAGGAATGAGGCACTAGGTTGGTTGCACAGTGGTAGCTGGCCTTGGAGTCAGAAAGACCTGAGTTCAAAATCCCACACCAGTCATTTCATTAGTTGTGTGACCCTAGGCATGTCACCTAAACTTTTTCAGTTTCTTCATCTATAAAATGGGGTTAATAATAATGTCTAACTCACAGGGTTGTTGTGAGAGTCAAACTATATTTAATATATATAAAGAGCTATGTAAATTTCAAAGCACTGTACAAAATGCTAGTTATTATTATGAATATACTTTTTAGTTAACAGAGCAATAATAGATCCTACTTATCCCTATTGTTATGAAAACATTATTTAGTAATATTTTCCTAAGATAAGGAAGATTTATACTTTCCAACACTTCTGTTAGACCAAGAAACTACATTTTTTCCTTAATTGAAGATGAAAAAGAATCCTGTGCTTGTAACTGCAAAGTAGGAGTTTCAGAACTTTATTTTTATTTAGAACTTTGTTTTCAAACAAATTTTCATGATGTTTACTATTTATAGTTTCCCTAAACAAAAAGTCAAGGCCAATAAATATATTAGATCAAATATAAGAGTTTTTGCTAAATTTGTAAAATTATAAACAACACAGTAGCTTTTTTCCCCTTCCTTGCCTACCACTACCACCATTGTGAAAATACCATTTTTTTGAGTGGCCTAGTTAAAGGTAGTTAGCTAGAGTTCTAATGAATGAAGAGTTTGGATTAAATTTTAACTATTCTGGACAAAGTAAATCTTAATTGGAAACCTAAAGCAAGAAAATGACAGTAAGCTAAAGAATACTAAAGGCTGAAAGCTGTTATATTGTCTGAAAATGATTTTGACTAATATAATCTGGTCTCCATTTCTTAGCTCATTCTTTACTTGGTGGCTTGTAGTTCCAACAAAGATCTGAAATAATGGAACATTCAGGTGTATTTTCTTTTCTTTTTTTTTCTTCTTCTTTTTTTCTTTTTTTTTTTTCTGTTTTACATCATTTATTTCCGCCAGATTTTGAGTTACAATCATTTTCCCCCCATTATTCCCCTACCCAACCTCCCAGAATAGTACTCCCACAAGATATCGCTTCCTCCAATCTGCTCTCTCCCATGCCCCCATCGACTTTTCCATTAGAGGAAGGTGAATCTTTGTGTCCCAATGCCTGCACATCTTATCTCCCTATTACAAGCAAAAGAGTATTAATAATAGTATTTATATATATTTGAAACATTTAATGTTACGACCTCGAATTTCAGATCCATTTCCTTCCTCCCTTGTCACCCATTCCTTCTTGGGAGATAAGTAATTCAGTATATGTTGTACATGTCTAGCTATGCAAAACATTATCATAGTAGATATATTGTACAAGGCTGCTTATAATTCCCTCCCACTCATCCCACCCCCCACCTGGTCCATTCCCTACATGATCCTGTCCCTCTTCTATAGTGGGTACTTCCAACCTCCCCTCACCCCAAGGATGCCCTCCCATCCATCATCCCTCCTCTCATCCCCCTTCTCCCTATCCTGCTGCAGGTTGAGATATCCCATTTAGTATGTATGTCATTTTCTCCCTGAACCAAATTCAATGTGAATGTGGTTTTGCCTTTTTAGCCTTCCTTATTCTCCCCCTCCTTTGCAACCACTTCCCCTACATGAGATAGTTTACCCTACCATGTCTCTCCCCATCTCCTCTTGCCACTTTCCTCTCTCACCTCATAATTTCATCCCTTGAGTACTCTCCCTTCCCAACAAATTCAACCTATGCCCTCTATCCATATATAACTGTAACCATATACACACACATTCACATATGTATTCATATGACCACACCCCCTTCTTCCATTATTTTCATAGTGAGAAAGATATCATGAGTCACAGTTATTGCTTTTCCGTATAGGAATGTAAATAGTTCAACTTTGATAAGTTCCTTTTGATTTCTTTTCCCTGATTACCTTCTCAGGCATCTCTTGCTTCTTGTGTCTGGATGTCAAATTTTCTATTCAATTCTGGTTTTTTCCTCAAGAGTGCTTGAAAGTCCTCTATTCCACTGAATGACCATATTTTCCCCTGAAACAAGATACTCAGTTTTGCTGGGTAGGTGACCCTTGGGTTCATTCCTAGTTCTTTTGCCCTCTGGAATATCATATTCCATGCCCTTCGATCCCTCAGTGTAGAAGCTGACAGGTCCTGGGCTATTCTGATTGTGTTTCCACAATATTGAAATTGTTTCTTCCTGGATGCTTGTAGTATTTTTTCCTTGATCTGGGATTCTGGAGCCTGGCTATAATATTCCTGGGAGTTTTCTTTTTGGGATCTTTTTCAGGAGGTGATCGGTAGATTCTTTCAACCTCTATTTTGCCCTCTGGGTCTAAAACATCAGGGCAATTTTCCTTGAGAATTTCTTGAAGGGTGATTTCTAGGTTCTTTCTTTGATCATGGCTTTCAGGTAGTCCAATAATTTTTAAATTGTCTCTCCTGGATCTATTTTCCAGGTCAGTGGTTTTTCCCATGAGATATTTCACATTGCCTTCTAATCTTTCATTTGTTTGGATCTGCTTAACAGCATCTTGATTTCTCATAAAGTCATTAGCTTCCATTTGCTCCAGTCTAACTCTGAAGGAATGAATCTCCTCAGTGAACTTTTGAGATTCTTTTTCCATCTGGCAAATTCGACTTTTGAAGGCATTCTTCTCCTCATTGCCCTTTTGGGCCTCCTTTGCCATTTGAGCTAGTCTATTTTTTAAGGTGTTGTTTTCCTCAGTCAGGCTGTTGACCCTCATTTCATACTTTTCCTGCATCCTTCTCATTTCTCTTTCCAATTTTTCCTCCACTTCTCTTATTTGATTTTTAAAGTCCTTCTTAAGGTCCTCTATGGCCTGCAACCCGCTCATGTTTTCCCCTGGGGCTTTTGGAGCAGGACTTCTGACCTCACAGTCCTTTTCCTGCTCTATGCCCCCAAAATAGGAGTCTAGGGTTGCATTTTTCTGTTTCCTTTGCCTTGGCATGTTGCCACTTAATTACTTGACTTTTGGGCTTGTTGCCACACTATGGCTTTAAGGCCAGATAGAGGAATTTTCATCCCGAACGTGTGGGGGGCAACTTCCGTTTCTGGCAAGCTGTAAACCCACCCACGACTTCCACCCTAGATCACAATCCAGATCCAGGGAGGTTAAAGCAAGAGCGATTACCCCCCAAGACTGATCGCTGGATCTCCCCACGATTTGTAGGCTGGGAGCCAGAGCTGCCTCTGAAAACTACAAAATGGCGTGTCTCCTAGGGCTTCTAGCCCCCAGGGGAGGGAGCTGACGCATTCCCCAAATACAGGTCCCAAAGTCCATAGGACACTAACCTCTTACTTTGTCCTAGGCATGTCTATGTTGATAATTCTGGAGTCGCCACAGCTGCTGGTGTTCTGGGGTTCCTCCAGCCAGCTGCTGGCCCTGCCGCCCTGGGGCTAAAACCTCGGGTCAGGGGGACCTGGGCTCGGCTCGGCTCCTGCGCTCTGCGCGCTGCCAGGGCCCAGACCTCTGCACTGGTCCTTCCTATAAGGCTGCTGGGCTGTCCTCAGCGGGAGGTTAGCTTCTCTGTGTCGTTCTGTGGGTGCTGGGGCTCCAGAAGTTGTTCAGAGTCCCCTTTTACATAGTTTGGGGGGAATCTGGGGGCAGAGAGGCTTGGACTAACTGTTTCTGCTCTGCCATCTTGGCTCCGCCCCTCTTAAGTCCATTCAGGTGTATTTTCAACAAAAGATAATATTTATAGTAAAAAATTTCACTAATATTTTACTTGATTTCTTCATTTAATCTTATTTCCTTCATGTAAGCATCCAATTATCAATAAGAAACTGTAGTTTAATAGTAATGACTTAGATTTGCCAGATACTGCCAGAAGGCATTTAGAAAGTATGGTTATCCCTTCCACATCTTGACTTTGCCCATCATGGTTTCAGGATATCATAGGTTGGTGTGAGAAATTAAATGGGAATTTTTGGAAGTTTTGCAGAAACCGTGGACAGCTCACAAAGGCCAACAGAAAAAGTTCAGAAACTCAGAAATGCATAAAATATATATATACAGTATTGTATAATATCAACATATTTTATCTTTTAATGCTATTATAATTCAGACTTCTTCTCTGGTATAAATGGAGGGCAAAAAAATTTTACACAGATTTTCCAGATCACAGGGGGCACTGTGCCCCTAACCCCTTTGATGTGAAAGGGATAACTGCTGATAAAGGTTGGAGTCTTGATCTGGAGGCTAAAGACATTAGAGAAACAGATGTCATTTTTGTTACTGCTAACCACTAAAGACAAGAAGTTCAGAAGTGAATATAGTCTTAGTAATGCAAAAGCTTAGAATGAGCTTTCAGAGAAAGCTAATGGCAGCAAAAAGGGGTGGGTGTTTTTCGTTGTTGTTGACCATATTGGGGAAAAGAGGAAAATCAAAGGAAGTGTCAGGCCAGTGCTTAGGTATACACAACAAGAATCATTGGTGGTAGAGAGGAGACAGACTTACCTTATTTTGCTTCTGTTTTCTCTGTCATGGATGATGATCTTTGGACTGGAAAGGAAAGAACAAATATAATGAGCAGGAACTTGATAACCAAGATAGGTTAAGGAGATAGTAAGAGAGATTACGTAGTTGGCCTTGATGATCATAGTCAAGTCAACAGGCCCAAATGAACTTCATCCTAGATTATCAAAAACATTAATTGTTATGATTGCCATACTCCCTTCATTGATCGTTGAAAGATCAGGAAGATTGTGAAAGGTGCTATAGGATTGGAGAAGGGCAAATTCCCAGTTTTCAAAACATGAAGAGAATAAAGTCTTCACACTATAAAATAGACAGTGAGTTGACTTTGATTCCTGGAAAAATTCTAGAAATAATGTTAAAGGAATGGTTAATAAAAACCTTGAAAAGGAAGTAGTGATCACAGAGCAGAAGAATGGCTTCATGAAGAGTGGGACATGCTTCACTTTTGACAAGAGTTTGTAAATCCAGAAAATGATACACTATTCTTGTGGAAATGATGGAGAGATGTGGGCTAGAAGATATATAAGATGGATTCACAATTGATGGAATGGCCAGACCCAAGCTGTAGCCACAAATTAATTGATTGAGCTTCTCCAGTGGAGTGCTTTAGTATTCTATGCTTGGCTGTATGCAGTTTAACATTTTTATCAGAGATATAACTGTGGAAAGGACCTTTGAGATTGTGATAAGAGCACTATAAGCTTTACATAGGCCAAGTTAGTTTCTCTTTAAGAGGGTAAGGAGGCTATACTTGGGATTTGGTTGGTCTTTTTGTCTAAGGCTTTAACTGATGATATGTTTTCCTTTGTCAGACCACATCTGAATATTGTATTCAGTTATGGGCATCACATTTGAGGATGTAAATAGATAAGCCAAAGGTCATGCAGGAAGGGCAGCCAGGCTGATGAAGGCCCCCACTTTCATGCTATATAAGGATCAACCAGAAGAATCGGGGATGTTTGGTCCAAAGAAGGGAAGACTTGGGGTGGGCAGGAGGAGGAACATAATCATTATCTTCAAGTATTTGATAGCCTGTCACCTGGCAAAGATGAATTAGAGCTGTTCTGTTTGGTCTCAGAGTACAGAACCAGGAGCAAAGAATATGGAAGTTTCAAAGGGACAAGTTTAGACTTGATGTGAGGAAACATTTCCTGACAATTATAGCTCTCCAAAAATGGAATGGACTTCCCTCACGAGGTAAAAGGCTTTCCCACACTGGAGGTCTCCAAGCAAAGGCTAGATGACCATTTGTGTGGGGTATGTTGTAGAGAAATCATTGGTAGGCTGAAGTTCTGTAAAATAGTAAGTAGTTTCTGTCGACTTTTCTTTATCTTTTAAACTTTATTTTTAATAGTGAATGTAATATTTGTATATTTCCTTAATTTCTGAAAATAGTTCTATATTCAGTCAAGTGTACTTCAGGAATATTTCACCACTAATTTAATTTAAAGCAGTGTAACAAGATGCAGAATAATTTTATTAAAGCATAAAGAATTTTGATGCTTGATAAATTCTTAAGTTTAGGGCAGAGAAGATGCTTTAGGTTGTGAAATTGCTGATAAACTATCCAAAGTATTTTGAATATGACTTGTGGTAAGAGGATAGTATTCTATAAAGGACATGTTCCACCTCTCCCTTAATAAGGACCATTATACACTTTTTATTCAGGAAAAATCATCATTTTGGGCTATTTCTTCATGTAATGTTGGCAAAAGGTAATTTCTAATGAGCTGAAAGCAGTTCGCTTTTAATAAAGGGGAGAAATTTCTTGGTTAATATTTCCAAGTGAATATCCCATTTTCTTCCACAATTATTTATTAAGAACCTTTGTGCAAAGTGTTAGATCAAAAAACTGCAAGCTACAAACTAGTATTCCATTGTTAACCCACAGATAGTTTACTGAAGAATATTAATGGAAAATCAAACTTTAGATATTATATTGCTCTTCCTTTTATGTTGCATATCAGCAAAATCATATCTACATAAAGACATATGTATTTAATTTCAGCAGATAGGCTAGACCAAAGTACACATTAAATCCACATGTTTATTAGTTACAAATTTAATAATTGTTACTTAGCCTGCTCATAGTATGGCTCTATGTATGCATTTTAATTTTATTGATTCATGCTTTGCTATTATTTCCTAACATAAAACATTTAAGCAATAACAAGTGATTTTATTTTATTAAAAAAATTTTTTTTTGTTTTTTGGAGGGCAATTGGGGTTAAGTGACTTGCCCAAGGTTACACGGCTAGTTTTTGTGAAATGATTTTATTTTTTAAAGTCCTTTAGTACAAATAGAATAGCTTGTTTTTGATCTGTCTGTTTTTAGGTTTAATACCAGGAGGAAAGATAAAGCTGGTACACAGCTCTACAATTCAGTTGAATAACAGGTAAGTCATCTGTATCATGTTTAATATGCTAAAAATAACATTTTTATCTTATTAGGCTCATTACTCACCTGTAAATGCACATTTAGAAGTGAATACATGATGAACTTTGGCAACTGTTGTGCTCTTTATACTGTAAAATGGTTGATCGGTAAAAAGCATATGTGCTTAGGGAAGTGTCTGAAGGATAGCTGATTTTGTTCCTTAAGTCAGGGGTCCTTAACCTTTTTTTGTGTCATGAACCTCTTTGGCAGTTTGGTGGAGCCTATTCAGCCCTTTTCTGAGTAATGTTTTTTTATGTGTATAAAAAGAAATGCATAGGATTGCAAAAAGAAACCAATTATATTGAAAGAATTATTAAAATATTAAAAAACCAAAGCCAAAATTCACAGATTGCAGGTTAAAAATCCATGCCTCAGAATAGAGATACTTTAACTTTTGTAGATCATTGTTATTTGATTTGTATTAAATCTCTTTAAAATATTCTATGTCAGTATATCAAGGATCTATAATTTTGTTAGGGACAGGACTCCCTACATCAATGAAGATTGCAACCTGTCTGCAATTTAGTACACGAATTTTAGAAATTGCTCAAGGATTAGAGAGGCTGCTTGATTTTCCTGTGGTGATTCTGTGTGAGAAGAGAGATTAGAATCCAAATCTTCCTGACTTGATATCTAGCCTCCACCATGCTGTACTCTATTTAGATAATGTGCTACTAAAGTTAGATTGTCCTTAAACAATTCAGTTTCTGGAAGCAGAATGTAATATTTATGTGAAACTTTTATTAGTCTGGGAACTAATCCAGAAATAAAAATTCCTTCTATATTTATAAATCCTTCTTGCTATATTCACCTAATTGAAAATTTGAGCAAATTTCATCAGAACTTTTATCTTGTTTGTGGCATTGATTTCATGATATTATATTTTCTAATGGTATCACTTAATAGTGTGAAAATAGGAATTAATTTTGATATCTTTATTGTGCTGATGATTTTTACCCCTGAAATTAGTTATATAGTTATCAAAATCCCATAGTTTTGAAGACATCAATATTATTGATGATAATGGATATGCTTATCTTATTAGAAAGCCTTCTAGAAGCTTATCCCCATTATGGATAATTCTTGATTTTGCTTTTTTTTGTTTTTGTTTTTAATTTTTAAATTTATTTTTATTTTTAATTTATTTTTAATTTTTTTCTTGCTTTTGGTTTTAAATAGATGCTATTTATTATTTTTAGGAAAGCTCTATTTATTCCTATACCACCCACTGTTTTTTAACAGGAATGGGTGTTTCATTTTGTCAAAAGCTTTCTTAGCATCTATTGAAATAATTATTTGATTTTTTTGTTGGTTTTGTTATTAATATGGTCAGTTATATTCTTAGTGTTCCTGATATCAAACCAGCCCTAAATTCCTGGTATAAATCCCAGTCACAGTGTTGATCTTTGTAATACATTACTATAGTCTTCTTACTAATATTTTATTAAAATTTTTTTATCAATATTCATTAGAGAATTTGATCTTCAGTTTTCTTTTGTTATTTTGACTCTCCTTGGCTTAGGAATCAAAACTATGTTTGTGACATAGAAGGAATTTCATAGAGTCCCTTGTTTACCTGGTTTTTTTTTCCTAGTATTTTATATAGTATTGGAATTAATTGTTCTTTAAATATATGGTAGACTGCACTTGTGAATCCATCTGGTCCTGGTTTGTCCAGAGAAAGATCTGGTAGAGTCTGAAGGCAGATCAAAGCATACTTTTATTAAACTTCATTTCTCTTGAGTTTTGGGGGCTTGGGGGGTGGGGTCTATGTTTTCTTTTGCAACATGGCTAATAAGGAAATATATTTTACATGACTGAACACGTATGATCTATATCAAATTGCTTGTGTTCTCAACGGGGGGGAGGAGAGAGAGGGAGAAAATTTGAAACTCAAAATTTAGAAAAATAAATTTTAAAAATGTTTTTACATATAATTGGAAAAATATTTTAAAAATTTAAAAAGAGAAATGAGAAGGTTTAGAACAGCTACTATGGAGAGTGGAATAGTGAATTGATTAGAGAGTAATAGGATGATTTCCTTGATGAATGGAAAGACCAGTTGAGATTAAAGCATATAAATTAGTAGTGCACCCAGCACTTGGTACCAGGGGTGTTTAGTGACCTGCCCAAGGCTATACAGTAGTAAATTTCAGAGGAAGGGTTTGAATTCAAGTCTTCCAACTCCAGAACAAATGTTCTTTCATATCTAGTCCAACATCCTCAACTTTACAGGTGAAGAAACTGAGGCTTAATGTGAAGGGACTTACTTGAGATCATTCAGCTAGTTAGTGACATAGTAGGATGTAGATTCAAGCCCTTTGGGCTTGAGGTTTAGAGGTTGCTCATTCATTCATTCATTCATTGGTTCATTCAACTGTTTATTGGGTACTCACTATGTGTCAGGCAGTGTGTTAGATGCTGGGAAAATAAAGACAAAAAAAAATAGCCTTAGTACACTGGGCCTGCTTCTTCTACCATTTCTAAGTTTTTTTTTTTTAAAGAAAATAACATGGATTGTATTTGGATTTGTAAATTATCACCAAAGAATAAGTCTTTGAATTTATTATTCTAGTTTGAGTCAGATGAGTTTGGATGATTACTACAGAGAAATATTCAGCTAATTTTTCCTGACCTAGAATACTGTCTATATTTCACAGCATATTTTTTACTTGTCTAATGCCCTTTCAGTTTTTCTCATCAGAGAGAAAACCATAGTTGTATGTTAGTTTTCCTTTCAAACATCCCTGACTCCTGTTATGTATTAAACCAGGAAGCCACATATGTGGCTTAGGGCTGTCTTCTGGTAGCTGTGTCCATTAGCAGGCAAGATCAAGGTTGACCTGTATGGGAAACATTTGAATACAGTGGGCTGTTAGGGTACTACCAACCACTTTTTTATCATTTTTTTATTCTCATAACATTGAAAGCAGATAAAATTTTTCCATTTATAGGTAGAAAAATTGAGGTAGAAGCCAGGTTAATTGATATATAAAAAGTCATTATCTATCTTTCCCCAGCATTATATCAGGTAGCAAATAGGTAGGTAAATTTCAATAACAGAAAATAAGCAGTTTCCTCTTTCTAACTATGAAATAAATGCCTATGCCAAATATTTAATGCAATGTTAATGCTGTGTACATATCCTTGAGATTTTTAAAGACAGACTCTATTCACATTGTTTTTCTGTTGTATTTTCTTAGCTTTCCCCCTAGAATTAACACAAGTTTGAGGCCTATGCAGACACTGATTGTTAAGTTTTTGCCTTCAGATCCTAATCGTTTCATTATTGGTACAGATATGGTAAGTAATATTTAAAATTTCCTTCTATAACTGATTTCTTTCATTTCCCCAGGATTTTCCAAAAATGTATTTAAAAATCATTCTTTGTTTTCAGTGTGAGTCATCAAATATTTTTCCTAATAAACTTAATGTTCTCACTATTCCCAGAATAGACCAGGGCTGGATGTATAGACCCAGAATTCATTTGAATAATTCAGGGGTGGGAAACCTGTGGCCTTGAGGCCACAGATGATTCCTGGGGGCTTATGGGGTCAACAAAGAGAAAAGAGAAGGGGACCAGCGCTACCATCCTTGTTTAGGTCCTCTTCACCTCTTACCTGTACTATTGGTAGGGCCTTCTAATTTTTCTCCCTGACCCAAGTCTCTACCCATTCCAGTCTGTCCTCCACAGCTTCCAGAGTGATTTTCCAAAAGTGTAGCTCTGACTATAGTGACCACATAAACTCCAGTGAATTCTCTTTTTATTACTAGAATAAATAAAAACTCCTCTCCCTAGTATTTAAAGCTCTTTAAACCCTGACCCCACCTTACCTTTCCAGTCTTATTATACATTACTCTCCTCTAGCCTAGCTCTTTCTCATGTCGGACACGCTCTCTCCTCTGCATTGACTGTCCCCCATGCTTGGAAGGCATTTCACCTTTTGTCCACTTCTCAGAATCCTGTTGTACTTGAAGTCTTACCTTAAACCCCATTTTCTGCAGTAGGCCTCTCCTATTCTCCCCTCAGCTCTTAAGTGCCTCCCCCTTTCCCCCAAAAGTTCTATTATATCTGCATTATATGGGCCCTGTATATATTTATATATGAGCAGGTTGTCTTCCATGTTATAATCCAAGTGCCATCAGGTTGGGAATTAACTTTTTAAAATTATTTATTAGAAATAATAGGTTCTAATAAATTATTTTTTATTGAATGATTGGAATACATTTACCTAAACACTTCTGTCTACTTTAGACATCTATCACCAATTTCTTCATATTCATAGGGTGTTATAAGTCATGGTGCAAGGCATGATTCAAAAGTATCTCCAAAACTGTTCAAACCCCAGCAACGTGAAGAAAGACCAGTGAAAGTTACTGTGATTGAATTTTCGCCATTTGGAGAACCAGTGTTTTTGGTATGAAAGTTTCTTTTTTAATTTATTATTTGTATTTGATTTTATATTTGGTTTGGAGAGCATGATACTTGCAAAGATTTACTTGTAAAAATATTGCACATGCAAACATTATGCCTGTTCTTTAAATATATAGGATGTTAATAACTTAGAGTTTTAGAGAGTACAGTGGGATTTTTTTTAATTAGTTACTTCTAAGTTAATAAGCTAAAGATTCTACATCAGGACTTCATTGTGTGAGGTGGAAAGCCCTGAGTTCTGGAAGACTGTGGTAGATCAAGGTCAGCTTTGTCAGGCTTTACCAAGCTGCCAGGGGTTTGGAGTGTGTGCTGGGTGATTGTAAGTCTTGTACGTACCAGCCATAAGGTGCTTTTGTTGTCAGAAGGCTGACTCCCAGACACTTAATTCTTTTTGGTTCATAAAAACTACCTCCCAAGACTTGGAAGGTTTACATTGGCAGATGAAATCACAGATCCTTATAGTTTTGAAGTACACTATATAATTAAATGTACAAAGTTATGTTCTGTGAAATTTCCCCTTGATTGTCTCTTGCAAAACAGTAAAATTGCATTTTGATTGTCTCCACTTTCTTTGGCTTTGTACTACTTATAATGTCTTAATTACATTTGTAGTTTGAAATAACTTATTGAATTGAAATGAATAATGGCTCATGCTTTTCTGTATTTCCCCTGCCAATTTTAGTCCCTTCCCCCAATTTTGTTACTTGTTTACAAGAAGCATGTACTAAGGGATTTACAAAGACTAGTATCTTTCTCAATCCTAACATGAATGTATAATCACTGCAAATAGTGCGTTGGTATATTAGTAATGGTTTTTGCCCTTGGAGATAAAATGAATAAATACCTCATTAAGTAAAGCCTTCCTTGTTCAGCACCTCTTTATGTGTACCCCTCAAAATCTGTAACCTACAGTTTCGAGAATTACAAATATCATGTGTCCAGGGAGAATAATGGAAAAGGGAATTGTAATGATGATTTTCTAATACTCCTGTTCCTATTTAATCAAAATATGAATTATTAATAATAGCATTATTCTCTTTTTCAACTAAATTCAGAATTCATTATTGTTATTTTTATTATTACTAGGGTAGAACAACCTAGGCTCATTAGGAAAAAATCAGAGCCAGTTTTTTTTTTCTTTTGCTTGAAGAAGTTGCCTGATTTAATTTATAATTACCTGTCAGTGCATGTGGCAAGCCATATTCTGCAAAGGTTATAAGTTTAAAAAAAAACCACACAACTCATTCCAAAATACACTAAAAAAAGCAGTGAGGTTTTATTTTTGGAGATAATATGTTCCAAACTATAGTGGTGTCAAAACAGTTTTCATTCAACCTTATTTGTTAAGTGGTAAATGAGATTGCCTGTCTGCTTAAATTATCTGAAGTTATAATGATAAAACAGTTGTTGAATTTCTAAATTTTGTCAATACTCAATAACTTAGCTTCTCCAGATTTTTGCCTCTTGTGTTCTAAATGTTAGATAAGTATGTAGATTGGTTTTTAGCCATTGTATATATTTTCCCTTGGGAAATGACTTTTTGAAAATAAAATGAGTGAAATCAATTACACATTTTTTTCAAGGGACATTTAATTAATTTAATATTGGCCAAAAGGAGTCATAACTCCTCAGTTTAGGCTGTCATTTTGGAAGTGTGAGGTTGGTAAATTTTGCTTCTGTGGAGATTTTCAGTTATGTAGTATAAGTAGCTAGTGGGTAGAACAGAGGTGTAATACTATAAAAATAGCTGACTATTCCTTTGTATCCAAAAGCAGCCCTAATACTATACATTAGTAGCTGATATTTCAGCTTTTATTAACAATGAACATCAGTTTTAACTGTGCAGTTTATCATACCTCTCAACAGTATCATTTTCTGGGTTGTTTATTTTTGATTGGCCTATTTATTTTTTTTCTTTCTGTGTTTACAGGCTGGCTGTTCAGATGGAAGCATTAGATTACATCAGCTAAATTCTGAATATCCAATTTGTCAGTGGAATAACAGCACCAATGGCCAGGCAATTATCGCTTTAAAGTGGACACAGACAAGGCCTGCTGTGTTTTTGGTCCAGGATGACATATCAAACATTTACATTTGGGACCTATTAGAAAATGATCTGGGACCTGTAGCCAAACAACTCATCTCCCCAGATAAGTAAGTCAGATAAAATTTATGAAGGATTGTCAGAAACATTTCTTTGCCTAAGTTCTTTGGTGGTCAATCTGTGATTCTTTGATTTTTTCCTTCACTTTTTCAATTGATATAAAAGACCACTAGGCCACATCAGAATGTTATGGATTCAGAAAGACTGCCTATATTTATATATCACACCCTACAACTTTCTTCCATCCTTTTAAAAAAAATATTGTTCATATTTGGTTAAATTCAGGTTATTTGGCTATTAGAATTCTACTTAATGCCCAATAATTGAAGTGCATCTGAGAGTGAAATCAGTTTAAGAACATAAATTAAATTTCAGCTTTTGAGGAATTTATAAGCATACACTGTTCCTTAGTTATTTAGTAGGTGTGGGATTTAGAGGTAGGGACACACCAAACTTCTCTGGGGATTCCGCTTGCAAGATATGACCATGTTATATAAGTATTCTTGTAGTCTCTGAATAGCTTCCCTTATAATAGGTTTCTTTATAAAATGGATAAAAACAAAAAAGATAAAGTATCTGAGGAGACAGAGAGAGAATCAGGTTGTGAGGCTGGAGTGGGGCCACAAAATGTACAGACAGAAGGAAATACAAGTGAACAAGGATGATGAGGGGAGTCAGGAAGAGCTTCACAGAGGAGAGGGTGACTGAGGTGAGCCCTAAGAGGAGCTCTGAATTCTCAGAGGCAGAGGACAGGGGGTGGTGTACACATGGAATATTGAATGAAAGGAAAGGCATATTTGGACTAGAACACAAATTAGGCAAAGGAAAAATATGAAATGTCTGAAAACTCAAGCCAGAGCCAGATTGTAGAGAGCTCTAAATGGAAAGCTGAGGAGCTTGTATTTTATCCTAAAGGCAAGAGGAGGCATTAAAAGTGTTTAGTAGAGTAGTGGCATGGGCAGACCTGTCTTAGGCATACCAATAGAACAGCTGTACAGAAGAGAAGGGACAGAACAGAAGTAGGGAAACCAATTAGGAGGCTATTCTAATATTCCGGTGACAGATGATGAGGCCCTGAAGTAAGTAGTGGCGTTATTGCCTGAATGGAGAGAGAGATGCAAGAAAAGGCAGTAGCTTGAGACAGGGTGGCATGGTTAAATATTAAATATTTAAATATGGGGAAGATCTGGGCATGTTTGTAGGCACCAGAAAAGGAGTCAGTAAATATTGGAGATGTGAGATAGGGAAAATGGCTGAAGACAGAATCTAGAAGGGAAGGCATCCAAGGCACAGGGTCTCCTTTTCCATAGCGACTGGCATGGAGGGGAGACTTGGGGAATGACAAAGCTTGGTCTTATTGAGTAGACTCCATTTTCTTAGGAAAGTAGGTGTTTAAAGAGGAGGAAAGTGACGATGGTGGCAAAGGGGACTTGAGAAAAGAAGAAAAGATCGGCAACAGGCAAGAGCCACGGTGGGAAATAAGATAGAGCCAGGCAGCATTGACCAAGCTGCATCATTCCATTTTATTCACACTTGTCTTGTTCACTTCCTGTCTACCTTCTCTAATAAGACTTATTTCTCACGAATTCCACCTCACCATTTCAACTTATTGATGTCCTTCAAGCTGTAGCTAAGTGTTCTTTAAGAATGAAGGACAAACAGCAACTTCTGTGAGTAGAGAAGGAGCTGCCCACCAGGGACCAGACTTGCAGTTGGGCAACACGACTTCCTTCCTTTCCTCCCCTCCCCTCCCCTCCCCTCTCCTCCCCTCCTCTTCCCTTCCCTTTCCTTCTTTTTTTTCCTTCTTCTTTCTCCACATAGGGTATCACAACCTTATCTGCCAAGTGCTCTGCCTAAAGAAAATGTAAATTTTAATCTCTGAAACTTTTTTATTTCTCTTAAAGACCAACCTTAACCCCAAATCACTTTGGTCCCAAACCAAGCCCTACTTGGTCACTGTTTAGGCCCTGATTGACCCAGAATGATTATAAATAACGATCATTTCTATTTTGACCAGAAACCCTGAGGGTCTTCCCCTCACACATCTTTCTTTTCTTTTTGTAAAGAGGCCATTCTTTGCCTCATTTAAAAAAATTAAGCTTTAATTACTGAATGGGCACTGCCTCTGTCAAACTAAGACCTGTTAAAGACCTTAGCTTAAAGAGACCAAGGGGAACATCCAGTTGTCCTGATCCGTATCTGGCCACTGGATCCAGATGGTTCTGGAGGAGACAGTGAGGCTGGTGACTTTGCACAACCATGCCCTCACTTACACCCAGTTCACTTGCATTTCATGACATCACTGTCCTTATGTCCTGGTCCTCTTTGAGAATGAAGGACAAACAGCAACAAGTGTTCTTCCTGAAAACCGGTAGCATTAGATTTGCACTGTGTTTGTGTCATAGCATCATAGGATCATAGATTTGCAGCTGTAAGGGACCTTAGAGTTCATTGAGTCTAACCTCACTTTACAGAGGAGGAAACTGAGGCCCAGAAAAGGGGAGCAGCTTGCCCAAGGTCACACATCTAGTAAGTGGAAGAATTGGAATCTGAACCTGGGTCCTTTACCTCTAGATTGAGCACACTTTCTGAGGGAGAGAGGAACAGCAGATCACAATAGGATAAATATTTTTGTTTTTCATTTTGTCATGACTTCATCCTTCAGTCCTTAAGGATAGTTTTAATCTAGGTTATAACTCCTCCCTCAGGACAGAGACTAAGTCTATCCTGCTTCTTCAATTCAGCGAGCATTGATTAGCATCTCCTATTTTCAAGGCACGAAAACACATGTAAAACATGACCCCCTGGCACTATATATGGGAATATACAATATACACATCTCTAAAATTTTATGTGCTGAGTTAAGAAGGGAGAAAGCTTTAGCAACTGGGAGAGCTTCACCAAGGAGAGGGCAGCAGAGCTATAAAATGCAGGATCTTGAAGGACATTTTCATTCTAAGTTAATTCACAGCTTAGGCCAATCTTGGGCAAGTAAGTCAGTTACCCTTGGTTTACTTTTCTTATCTGTAGGGCCCAGAAGAATAAAGGGAATTGCTGCATTCTCTCCATACCTACATAGGTTATATAAGAGAAAGAAGATCACCTTTCTCTTGAAATGCTAGAAGGAAGGAGGAGGGGTTTTAGAGCTGTCCAGAGATCTTATACCTTCTCATGCACTTTTCAGGTTTGAAAACTAGTAACTCTTGTGCCAGGAAATACTTCATCTAGGTTGGTGGATCTGTTCCTTTGAATATTATTTTTCTTTTTAATATGCAAAGCTGCCTTTTGATATGAAGGAATAGAGAAACCAATTTGCATAATGCAAATTTACATAAAGCAAAAACTGTAGTTTATGGAGTTCATCTGTAAAACTATTTTTATCCTTGCTTAATGAGTAATGAAACATCTATAAAATTTTTTATAGTGACGCACTATATCTGAACCTGCTTTGTCTGGTTTTAAATCTTATCACTTACTTTTATTTGAGGTAGATTTTTCAAATTTATGTGTGAGATTAGTGGAAAGAGGTCTGTGCTGAACTTGGAGTCAGATTGATGTTGGTTTGATTCCTGGCTCTGCCATTTACCACCTGAGATGCTTCCCTTCTTGGGAGGAGTTGATCTCCAAGATCCCTCCAGCTCCAAATCCAAATCCTGTGCAGTAAAGAAAAAGCAGAGGTGATCAGGGGTGTTCATGCCAAACACAGTTTGTCCTTGTGAATGGAGGCAGGAGATAGAGGGGAACAGACAGTAATCCAATTTGGCAGGAATGTGGAATGTCAGTTAACAACAATAACAACATCTGCTAAAATAATAGTTAATGTTAGTCTAGTGCCTGCTATGTGCTAGGCGCTGTGGTAAGCACTTTACAGGCATCATCTCATTTGATCCTCACAACAACCCTGTGAGGTATTATTTTTTATTACTATTATTATTACTATTAATTATTTACTTAATTAACTACTACTATTATTACTATTATTATTATCCCCATTTTACAGTTAAGGAAATTGAGGCAAACACAGTGACTTGACCAAAGTCAAACCTCTAGTAAGTGTCTTAGGCTGAATTTGAACTCAGGTCTTTTGGATTCTAGGCCCAGTGCTCTATCTGCTCTGCCACCCAGCTGCTTCAGTTCATAAATATATTTATTAAGCTCCAGACACTATGCTAAGTGCTGGGGATGTGAAAGGGGGCAAAAGATAGCCCCTGTCCTTAAGGAGTTTCCAGTCTCTTGGGGGAGATAACATGCAAGCAACTATGTACATATAAGTCATATACAAGACAAATGGGAAATAATCATCAGATGGAGCACATTAGAATTAAGAGGGATTAGGAAAGGCTTCCTGTAGTAGGTGAGATTTTTGTTTGTATTTAAGGAGGACCAGGAAAGCCATGAAGCAGATATGAGGGACATGAGGGACAGCCAGTGGAAGTGTCTGGAGTGCCTGGATTGAAGAACACATGGTGGGGAGGGTTGTAAAGGGTAAGACTGGAAGTGTAGTGGGGAGATTAGGTTATGAAGGGCGTTGAATGTCGACCAGAGGATTTTATATTTGAGCCTAGAGGTGATAGGAAGCCACTGGAGTTTATTTATAGAGAGGTGACATGATTGGATGTGTGCTTTAGGAAAATCACCTTGACAGCTAAGTGTGGGATGAACTGGGGTGGGGAGAGACTTGTGGCGGGCAGATTGACCAGCAGCCTGTTGCAGTAATCCAGGCATGAGGAGATGACAGTCTGCATCAGGGTCCTGGCCATATCAGAGGAGAGAAGGGGACTTATTTGAGAGATGTTACAAAGGCAAAGTCGACAAGCTTTAGCAATAGATTGGATATGGGGAGCAAGGTGAGAGAGACAGAAATTGAAGGCTACAGTTATATTGAAAGTCTGAGGGGACTGGAAGGATGGTGGTACATTAAAAATATGAGTTTGTTTTTGAACATGTTGAGTTTAAGCTGTCTAGAAGGCATGCAGTTCAAGGCTATACAATAAGTAGTTGGAAATTTGAGCAGAGAGGTTGGAGCTAGATAAGTAGGTTTGAATATCATCATCATAACATGATAATTGGATCCAAGGGAACTAATGAGATCACCTAGCAAAGTAATGTAAAGGGAGAAGAGGACCCAGTACAGAGTTCTGTGGGACGTCCATGATTAGTCATGATCCAACAACGGAGACTGAAGGGGAGCAATATATGATAAGGTTGGATAGATTATGGGGAGCATGAAATGCCAGGTTAAAGAGATTATATCTTATCTTAGAGACAGCAGAAAGCCACTGAATGTATTTGAGGAGGGGCATGATTTTG
Organism: Gymnobelideus leadbeateri; assembly: GCA_011680675.1. Classification (NCBI taxonomy): domain Eukaryota; kingdom Metazoa; phylum Chordata; class Mammalia; order Diprotodontia; family Petauridae; genus Gymnobelideus; species Gymnobelideus leadbeateri. Next base: position 148,022 of record WOXC01000638.1, on the reverse strand, counting down.
TCAGACCTCACTTAATGTCAGGATGATAATTTTGGCAGTTGGATGGATGAGAGCTTGAGTTGCAAAGAGGAGAGTCTGGAAATAGGGAGATGGGATAAGAAGCCATTACAGTAATCAAGGTAAAAAATCGTGACCCCTGAACCAGAATAGCAGTTTTGCAAATGGAGAGAATGGGAGAAATGCTGGGGAAATGGAATCAACTAGATCTATAATCTGTGATTGGATAATACGTGTCTGGGGACAAGAGGTGAAGATCAAAGCAGCATTGATTTATGGGATATCTTTCCAGATTCCTCCCCAGATTATCTTGTATTTATTTTGTATGTTTTTATATGTAGATATTATTTCCACCAATAGAGTATAAGCTCTTTGTGGGCCAAGGACCATTTCATTTTTACCTGCTTTGTAGCCCCAGCACCTAGTGCAATGACTAACATGTGGTAGGTGCTTAATAAATGCTTGATTTAGTGACTGATTATACCCTTCATTGGTCTGAGAGCAGGTCAGAGAGCTCTCATTTTTATCTGCTTGAACATTAATCCAGAGTTGTTGGGGTTTTTAAAATTTTCCATTTTTCTCCTGGTTTAGAGGGTAGAAATGTATGGAAAATGGAAAGGAAAGCAAATGGGGGTGTGGTGTGTCTCCTCATAACTGATCTGGCTGCAAATAAATGCTTTCTCATTTTAGGCTTATAACTGCAACAGTCATGGGTGATCCAGAAAAGACAAACAGATTCCTTGGCCTGGCACTGGCCAGAACATCTGGGATGATTGAAATTCAGTACCTGAAGAAGAAATGGGCATTACCCAAGAAGGAAGAACAAAAGAAACTGCGTTTGCTTTTGCAGGACGCCCTCTAGAAACAGAAAATTAGTTTTCTAAGGGATTTATAAAAGATGAACGTTACCCAGAGAATTTTTGTTCAATGATTAAAAATGCATTAGGTATTATTAAGAGGTATATACTTTAGTAGCTACTTATATCTATGTGCATGTATATTTCTGTATATAGAATATATGTATTCTGTATATAATTCATTTTACTATTGACTACAGTGTTTATACTAAAATCAATATTTTTAAACAGGAAAAGAAATGACATTTTCATATCTCTTGAATTGAAAAGGAAATACACATTTTAGTTACTTTCAGTGTATTCTTTATGGAGGATCTTTTTATATATATTTTTTGAGAATAGCTCTAAAAGATGATCATCAGATTTATTACTGGTTTTTAAATCACCCACCATGAAATGAATTTTAATGTACTGTTCTCCTATTTAGGCAAAAATTCCTTTGCCTGTCCAAATTAAAAGCAGTTCTAATGTTGAAAATTTCTTTGCTAGTTGTTTTTTTCCCTCAAAAACTCCTTCTGCTCCTACTTTTTGGGTACCATTTTAGCAAAATTTATCTAGTCTCATATTATTAAATACCCTGTTAAAAAGAGGATTTAAAGTAGAGGAAACCTGGAAGTGATAGACGTTTCCAATGTTAGAACTGGAAGCAGGAACTTTAGAGATTATGTAGTTTAATTCTTTCACTTGACAGATGAAAAAATAGGCCCAGCAAGACTTGCTCAGGCTTATGTAATCAGCTAAGAAGAATCCGGATTCTCAGCCCCTTGCTCTTTTTGTTATATCAGGCTAACAATTCTTCTGAGTCACATGAACAAGTGGACATTTTTTTTCTTTCTTCATGGATTAGAAAGGTACACATGGCCTTTTAGAGACATTGAAACTCCTAGTTCTGTGAAGAATAATTCAGTTCAACAAGAAAAGTAGAGAAAAATCTACTCCACAGATAATTCATATGGGGGTTATCATTATTGGTTCTATTCTTGACAAGATGTAGCCAGAGAATTGTCTGTCTGGAATGGAACATTGCAATCATCTAGTCTATCTTTTTCCCCGAATTCAGAAATCATTTCTACAACTCTGACAGGATCTTCCATCTTTTCCCTGAACATATTCAGTGATGACTAGACTAGTTCCTTCCTTCATAAAATTTCATTATTGTATCACTCAAAATATTAGAATAAAAGTTCTTTTTTACGTTGAGCTAAATATCTACGTTATTGTGCTGCACTGAACTCATTGCCCTCTGTAGGTTTTCAAATATTTGAAGACACCTACCTTGCATTTTTTAGTCTTCCCCTCTTTAAACACCACGGTTTCTTCTTTCATTATTTATGTAGCATGGTTTCCATAGATACTAGTAACTCTCCTTTGTGTACAATATAATTTTTTAGTCCTTCTCTAAGATGTTGTGCCACTAATAGAACACAGTATTGCACATATAGTCTGAGTATTATTTAGACTGTACTTCCCTGGATCAGGACATCTGGTTTAAGCTAATAAATTTTTTCTTTTTTGTTGATGTCTTTTGTTCTTTTTTTATGTCTTTTGTTCTTATATCACCTTCATTTTTCAATACATCTTTCTTTCCTCTTCAGTCCAACCCTTATAAATATAGTTCTGGACTTCCCCACCCCCCTTGGTACTTGGATCCCCTGGGGAATCACTGCCCTAGGTTTCAAGGTACTCTCTGAGTCTACACACCTAAAACTATAATTCACAAGCCCCCAGCAGTGGGCTTACATTTAATAGTCAGATAATGACATTAGTTTAAATCAAGGTGTTTATTGAAATAGCATACTAAAAATAGTAGCTACAAAACATTGCTCCCATAAACCCAGAGTGTATTTTTCCACAAATATACAGTGTCTGTGGTAAAAGTGGGTTCGTATTAGAGAGGTACACAGAGGAAATCCAGGTGGCCAGGGTGACTCATAACCCCTAGTATACTAGGACTACAAATATCATCTTGGCATGTCCTAGCTGCTACCTGCTGGGCACAGTATCTTTGCTGGAGACGTTGCTCCATTTGTTTCTCTGGGCTTCCCACCGTATTCCATAGGTGTACCTCCTGGACTTGAATCTCTCTTAGGAGCAGCATCTCCAGGTCCCCACTGAAAGATGCCATGACTGATGAGAGTGGGGAGGAATGGAGAAATCTCTCCTACACAGGTTCCCCTTTCTCCCTTACTCCATCTGTCCCTTTCTCCTCCCAAGATGCATAAGGAAAAATATAAGCAAATTTCACAGCTATCAGGGATAAGTAATTCCTTCAGTGAGTATGTCTGCAGAGCTGGCTCATTTGCTTTTTAAAGACAATTAGAGGTGTTGCTGATCAGGTTGACAGAGGAAATTTCTATCTCCTAAAGGAGCCATGAAGTATAAAGTTTCGGTTTCTTTATATACTTCCTTTACAAACTGTGAATTGACTCTCTATTGCTAACCCTTTAAAATCTATGAATAAGCAGCTCAGAGTGTGAACTAGTCAAGGTTTCACCCTTTACAGGGTGTCAGTACAACCAAATCTGAAACATTTCATTGTCTTTTTTTCCAGCTCATTCAGTACTTTGATTATGTGAGCTGGGGAAATTTAATTGATCAAGTATCCTTTGATCAACCCAGCTGCTCTATGGCAAAGAATTAAAAAAAAAAACGTTCAGCAAAACAGGCACATATATAAAATCCAACACTATATATTGTGTTCTATTTCCAGTCTCCCACCGCAGCACAGAAGGGCTAGCAGGGAGTAACCTGTGGCTAAATTTGATCATTTGTGATTATACAACATTTGCCTTCAGTTTCAGTGTTTTTATTCTTCTCATTGACATTGTCTAGTCATTGTGCATGTTTTCCTGTTTCTGCGTACTTCTCTTTGCATCAGTTTATATGTCTTTACATGCTTCCCTGCATTTTGTGCACAGTGCCTGGCACATAGTAAGTGCTTAATAAATGCTTGTTTCCCTGCTTCCTTCCCTCCCCTGACCTCCCTTGGTCAATGGACCTGTTTCCTTACCCTCTCACAGGAGCCACCTTTCCTTTCAGCCCTCATAGAGGAAGGTATTATTTTAGGAGTATGAAATGTGAGAATAATGATTTCAGGATCTCAAAAAGGAGGACATGAACACTCCCCTTCCCCACCAGTCCATTCCTGGAGCAAAGCCACTGGCATCCTGCCCAAAGTATGGTATCAGGCATTTGCCTATGATAACACGTGCAAAACACCATGCTAGGCATTGATGGCAATATAAAGATAAACAAAACAGGATCTTTGCCCTTATTTTTCATCTTAAAGAGGAAAGAGACATTTATACAGCATTAATGCAAAGTAGAAATTGAGTGGATCACATAGGTACAAATACTATGCTATGAAAATTGTGAGAGAAAACAATAGCTCAAAAACAAAGGGTCAGGGAAAACTTCATAGGAGGTAGCTTGTATATATAAAAACCTTATTGAAGTGGAGGGTGAAAGACTGGCTTGTTCTGTAGTTGCATGGACAACTTATAGTCTTGTGTTTATGTATGTATGTACATATACACACATATATACACACATACACATACATACAGATATATGTCTATATGAAAAATATTGTAAATATTTTGTAAATTGAGGCCAAAATTGAACAGGATGAGGGTAGTGACTCTGGGAAATCACCAAATTCTTTCTAATAATCCCAAGCTTCTCCCTGAAGCAAAGATCCATCTTCTTAATAACACTGTTGTTATTAGAGTCATAGCAAGTCATGGGTCATTCTAATCTATGAAGAATTTAAAACAAGCATCACCTGCAGGGCAATGGAGAAGCATGTGTGGTGGTTATGATTAGGCCATGACACATTACAAAGAAAGGATTATATAAAAAGAAAGAGTCTGTATGGGATATAATTGAGAAAATTCTATGATTAAATATGTGTGTGGTGTTTTTTTCTGAACTTTTTTCTTTCAGAATCTTTGTCACAAAGGAAAGATTGTAGGTTACAGAAGGAAGAGAGGGGTATCTTAAGAAATGAATGTGATGTAAAGGGAAAAGGAATTATTAATCAAGATTACAAAGAGAAATGTTTGACCAAAACAGATGACCTACTCACATGGAAGGAGAAAGAGAAAACTGATGGACGGTTCCATGTTCTGTTGGTATCTTTAATCTGTCAAGAAAACATAAAGAAGGTCTCCAACACATTACATAGATCCCCCGTGACAAATTTATGGGAGTACAAGGCTGAGAGTTACACACGATGGACAGATATTTTGAAGGGAATAAATATGCATTATCACTGAGATAGTGGATTCTTTCAGGTATTTAAATAATATATTTCATTGGGAACAAATAAAACATACATATGCTCTGTCTGGTTCCTGTTTAATTTGCTCCCAAGTCCAGGTGATATTGATGATAACTAAGCTTTTTTGTTGCCCTGAATACACCTAGAGATTCAGATATTACTTCTCATTTACTTTTACAGAAGTTGAGAGACGTGGTAACATTTTATTAATATAATAGAATGACTATAATGAGAACATAATATTAATATTTAGTGACTGAGTATACCCCCAAACTTGAAGGGCGAATTCAGGTGTGTGCTGGAGCCATCTTGAACTGGCTTGTGAGAGCTGAATTTTAAATTTTCAATGTGAGTATTTACACCTCAAATCAGCAAAGATTACAAACCAGGGCTTAATTTGTTGTTTTATAGACTACATCAGCTTGCTTTATTATTTTGTCAGTTGTCTGAATTTAAGAAAGTAATGGGTAAAATGTTAATAATGCAGATTAAACTTAAAACTGTATCACATGTACATTTTCCCCCAGAGAGTCCTAGCCAGTTGTTAAACATTTGCCGGCACATCCCTGGGTCGATACAGGAAGCTACTCCAGATTCAAAGTGTTCTGTGGGTCTACATCTCTTAAAACAATAGCTCATGAGCCCCCACCCATGTGTTTTCCATGTCACAGTACTAAATTAGTTCAAAGACAAAGCATTTAGTGAAAATGGTATGGTAAGAATAATAGTAAAACATTTCTCCCATAAAACTGGAGCACACTGTTAGAAAAATACCCACCACTATCATCAGGAAGAGTACACAGTCTAGAGAACACAAGTGGAGAGGCGTCTACAAAAGGCATTGGTGTGGCCAAGGTCCATGGATGGATAATCATCTGATGCTGCCCCAACATACCTTCTAGTGATATCATTTGCCCTGCTCCCACTGATACTGGTCTCATAGTTCCTGCTGGATAGAGACTTATCTTTCAGTCTCTGCTACATGTTGGTTATTGTTGCATACTGATGCAATTTTTGCAGACACTGTCCTCTACTAGAATTGTGGTTCTTGCATATGCTATTTGACTTTAGTCTTTACCACCTTTAGTTTTTGGTTCAGCTGAAATAATAGCCAGCTTTTTAGTTTTCTCCCACCAAGTCCAGGCTCTGAAGCTTCCCATCTCCTGAACAGAAGACGAATGTAAACAAGGAGCTAGACTTGGACTAAACTAGGAAAACAAAAGTAGTGCCCTCCCAAATAGCTAATGCCCAAAGGCTTTTCTTTCTAGCACTATGACTGGTATGGAGGTGAGAGACTTCACCCTAGCTTATGGTGACTATGCAATGTATTTTCAGATTTTCATTCCTGAAGACTAGCTTATTAGCTGGATAATGGTTATTTGCTTAAATAGAATAGTTTTGGGTTGGGGTTTGGGATTCTCTAGTTTTTAAACTCCAAGTTTATCTAGTTTGTCCCTGGAGATGAGTGGTCAAACAAAAGGTAGAGAGGCAAGCTAAATGCAGAGGGCAATGTCATTTCCCCCCACCTCTGCTACCTGCCTTATAAACTTCCTAGCCCCTTCATATGATGATATGATGACTCAGATTCTGAAAGGGGCTTTGCACAACATATATGTAATTGTATAATTAACATAGATTTGAATTTCTGGAAGAGAGACTTCTTGGAAGTCCACATTTGTGTAAATTCCTTCCCCCTTTCATGTTTTATAGTTTATTCAACTTTAGGTCATTGTATCCATCCTATCCAAACACTCCCACCATTCCTCATACATAAAAAACACATTGAAAACTTTAGCTTTCATTTTGTACTTTGTTTGTTTCCTGTTACATAATGAGATTATTTCCTAAATGTAACCAGAAGCTTTCCAACAAAGAACATGTTCCTAGTCTGGCAAAAGGAATGAAACAGGAATAAGAAATCCTTTTAAATGAAATGATGGGTCTTCTGAAGTAGTGTATTTTCCTTTCTGAGTAATGTATACAGTGACATGTATATTGGATTTTGACCATATCCTAGGATTTTTAAAAACTTTATTAGCCACCCCTGGTAGTGGGGAGGGGGGAAATAGTGTTTGAAAATAAATAATAAAGCTAAGTTTTAGAAAGTGATGAGGAATGGGGCAAAATTAACCACAAGAGGGCAGCAAGCTTTTAGCAGTACTGAGAGCTCTTTAGTATTGTGTTCATTGACCATGGGAAGAAACTTAAAGCTTGACCAGTTTGCCCAGGGAGATGTTCTCACACCCCTTTATCCAGAGCATCCATCCTTGAGACATTTAAAGTGGTTTGAAAGCAAGTATTCTCACAGTGCTGTCATAGAAAAGAGATGCATTCTTTTAAAAAAGCATATTTATCATTTAATGACCGACCTATTACTAGTGATGAACCTCTTTGTACTAGGCTGGTTCTGGGACAGCAGGCACAGTCTTGTTTTGGGGTGGTCCTCAAAGTGCTACCAGGTTGATAGAACCTACCAGAGATTGTATTTTGTTAGCATAGCCTTCAAGAAACCCAAGTCAGCTAAACGAGACAGTGAAGCAGGGTGAAACATGTGACCAGAAAACTGGTTAGTCAGGCATGAGTCACAGGAAGGAGAATAGGCAGATAACTGGAGGATAAGGCCTCAAATTAATGGGGTTGATACTCTGTGCAAGATTTATGGAAAGGTATAGACAAGAATGCTGTGAATAAGAGGGTGCAGATTGTGCAGTTGGAGGGAATACCCATATCAGTAAAATGATGTATTCATGGAAGTATTCAAATTTATTTTCAACTGTCAATATGCATCTATATTAATAAGGTAAAATGTAAACACTTAAGAACACAGTCATAATATTGGTTATTTGCCTAGTCAAAAACTCTGCCTCTGTCTCTACCTTTGTCTCTCTCCATATATACCTACATAGATACTTAATTTTCCTTCCTTCCTTCCTTCCTTCCTTCCTTCCTTCCTTCCTTCCTTCCTTCCTTCCTTCCTTCCTTCCTTTCTTCCTTTCCTTATTTTCCTCCTTTCCTTCTTCATTATTTTTTCTCTCCCTCTTATTTTCATATCCATCCTCCTATGGGTGGATAGGTGGTTCTTTTGTACTTTTGCCCTAACAGAGTGGTCCTCATACTGAAAAATGTCACTTTGAAAACACCTTTAACAGAGTAGGGCTTGGAAGTCAGGACACCTGATCTCTTGTCCTGGTTCTGCTCCTCATTTGGGTAAGATGTTGAAGTTTTTTGGGCTTCTCTTATCTCTTCTGTAAAATTAAGGGACATAACGCAGATCCCTTTGAACTTTGAAATTCTATAATCCTATGTATAAATGTGTCAGTGGATTGAGAGCAAAGAAACCTGTCAACTATAAAAAGGAGAAGACCAAGTCTCAGCTCCTGTCATTTTCAAGAAGTTCAGCATTGTTTGAACCCTTGTTTTAGATTCTTTCTAAGAAAAAAACCACCTGAATAATTGGCACCAGCTTGAACACAAGTTTACTATGAATTATGATAGATAGAATTTGAGATCGTTTGAAATTCTGAGTTTTCTTGTACTTCGTGTAGCTTCTAAAAGCTGTTACTACTTTCCTTAAAATGGAATTTTCTTCTTCCATGTTATGCACTCACTATATGTTAGTTACAAAATGCTTTTCTTCCCCCCTCCAAATGCAGCTGTTCCTCATCCTGCCCCACTTTTTCTGTTTTTAAATAGAAAATTTTCCATTGAGTATTTTCACAAATAGAACATTCATTAAAAAAAGTGACAGTCCTAAGTCAACATAATATAACATTTTTAAACATATAAGATAGATAGGGAAATTTTTCAAATAGTATCTGAATTTGGAAGCATAAAGCCTGAGTCCTTGTGTTGCCTCTCCAAATCCAGAATTCTTATTACAATACTACACTGACTCATTAAAAGGTTTCCCATTTTATGCATTAGTACTATTGCATTATTTTATTGTACTATCAACTTGGGCAAATGACAACACTTCTCTAGGCCTTGGCTTCCTCACTTGTAAAATGGAAGTTTTGGACCATCTAAATCCTGAGGTTTCTCCCAGCTCTAATTTCCTATAATCTATGAGATGGGGGAGAGGATTAAGTCACTGTATAATGTTAGATAAATCGATTACCACTGTAGGTTTTAGTTTTCTCAACAAAATAAATGGTTTGAAGTAGATGTTTTACAAGGTAACATCTGGCATGAATACTTTGTAATTTCTATCCTCTTAAAAGGAGGAGTTTAGCTTCAGGTTTAATGATCAAATTTAACTTCAATCTTGTAAATCTTTTCCCCCACTTATTTCAGTGAGGTCAGTGTTATATAGGCAGGAGCATGCTGTGTGGAACCTTCCAGACTGGGACTTGAAAGGGGGATAGTGGCTGTACACTAGGTAAGAGGAGGCCCCATAGGCAAGAGGAGGTCCCAGATATGGATAGAAGAGCTCGAAATTGTGCAGGGAGCAGCACAGGTGTCACTCCCATACTCTTTAAACTAACAATACCACTACTGGTTGCACACTCAGACAGATCAGAAAAAGAAGGAAAGGACTCAAATGTACAAAAATGTTTGTAGTAGCCCTTTTACTGGTAGTAAAAAATTAGAAATTGAAGGTATGCCCATCAATTGGCGAATGGCTAAACAAATAAATTGTGGTATATGCATGTGAGGGAATGCTATTGTTCTGGAAGAAATGATGAGTGGGATAGTTTAAAATGAAACTTGGGAAGATTCACTTGTACTGATGCACAGTGAAGCAAACAGAACCAAAAGAACAATTTATACAATATTGTAAAACTGAAAAAAATTTGAAAGATTTTTAAGAACTTCTAGGCACAATTCCAGAGGGACTCATGATGAAAAATGTTACCCACCTCCTCATGGAGGGGTGATGGACCCAGGGTATCATTTGAGACATATTTTTTGGATATGGCCAAGAAGGAATTTGTTTGACTTGACAATACATTTTTGCTACAAACATTTTGTTTTTCTTTCTTTTTCACTGGGGGAGAGTAGGTGGGAGGGGACAAAGATAAATTTTGGTTCATTGAAAAAGAAATTTTAAGGAATAAAGAGAAAACTTTAGAACAGACTATCCACTGCCCTGGCATTACTATATTTATAGTCAGGTTATTTTATTTAGTACTCCCATGTTCCTTCTGAAATGAATTAGCACCGTATCTTTGAATGGGAATCATATCTGTTTGGTTCTGTTGCAGTGGGACACTTGGAGTCTGAGTATGTCACCAAATAGATGGCTAAGCAGAGGCCCAAAAGGTAGATACTGAGTTTAGCTCCATATGGTCTTTCATTGTCACCATGGGTGGTGGTGGCCTGAGTGAGTGAATCTGAAGAGCTCAGGCTGGAGTGGCAGAGCTCTATGCTCCTCAGAACATAACTTCCTTGTGATGTCTCACTTACAACCTACCACAAATGATCCCTGACCTCTGGCTCCAAATGACTCGAATGGCCAGGGTCATTAATTGCTACAAATCCCTAATACCAAACTGTTTAGTCCAAAGCTCTTTCTCCTGAATAGATCTCCGTTGCCCTGAGAGGCTAGTGTTTCTGAGTAAGAAGCAAATTATGGGATTAATTACAAGGCATGATTCAAGAAATGAAGTGGAAGGACCTTATCAGTTCCAGATTATAGACAGTCATCATGTTAAGCAAATGGATATGCTTGAATCAATGCCTTCACTGGTACCAATGTCATTGCCCAAAGGTCAAGGGAGTACTACTCTTCCAACTTACTTTTCTTTTCTAAAAGCCAGTGTGAATGCAGATTGAAGCAAACTACTTGCTCTCTCTCTTTTTCATTTTGTTTTGTTCCTTCTTTCTCGTTCATTCCATTGGTTATAATTCTTTACAACCTGACTAATGTTTAGTGTGAAGGTATTTGTGGAAACTATATTGGATTGCATGCTACCATGTGTTTATGAAACTCTCACTGTGGGCCTGGTGGGTAGCTGGTGGTGCAGTGGATAAAGTGCCAGGCCTGAAGTCTTCTTGACTCATCTCCCTGAGTTCAAATCCAGCCTCAGACACTTATTTGCTGTGTGACCTTGAGCAAGTCACTTAACCCTGTTTGCTTCAGTTCCACTTCTATAAAATGAACTGGAGAAGGAAATGGCCAACTCTTCCAGTACCCTTGCCAAGGAAACCCTCAAAAACGGTCAACAGAGCATTGGACACTACTAAAAACAACAGAACAATAGCAGCAACATGGGTCAAGAACTATGATGATAATAACAGTATTTATATATAAGCACCCACTATGTGCCAGGCACTTTGTAAAGCACCTTACAAGCATTAGCACAGTTGGCCCTCACACAGCCCTGGGAAGTAGGTTGCTTTCTTCTCATTTTACAGTTGAGGAAATTGAGGCAGACAGAAGTTAAATGACTTACCTAGGGTCACACTAGCAAGTGTCCCAGGCTGGTTTTGAACTGAGATCGTTGACACCAGGCCCAGAGCCTAAACCACTGTGACACCTTGTTCCTGTGCTAAATGCTTGGGGATAGAAGTGGCTGCCTTCCCTTATCTCACTTCGGATTAACATTGCCATTAACTTAATGCCTTTTGTATGGGATCAGAGACGACTTTTTCTCCTTTCCTACAAATGCTTCCATAAAGAGAGGTTCTTTCCAAACTGCAGATGGCTATTTTGCCACCCAGAAGATGCTTGGATACAAGTTCTGTATCATACAGTCTGGGCTTTTTCCCCATGGACGTCAGACTTTCTAGAATGCAAAGCATGGCTCAAGAAGCATGTGTGCTTTTCAAAAGGTTTTAGCGCAGTTACTGCTCCTCTTTAAATAGCAGCCGTCATAAGGAAAGGAGCTCTCGCTCTAGTTAGCGCTGATGTATTATTCATGACGCTTTTCTCTCCACAGAGTTCACTTCTGTAGCTGTTAGCCTAAATTTACTTTACATATGCCCGAGAGTGACTGAGTCATAGTTTTGCCATAAGGTGCTATTTTAATGAATACAGCCTTAGCTGTAGTCACCCATTTTCTTTACTTGCTTTCTGATGTTTGGAAGACTTGAAAGGAATCCCAGGTTGCCATTTGGCCCTTTTTTGAGCAAAGATTTACGTCAGGCTAGAAAAGAATAGATTCTTCATAGAAGGGAATAAAGAAAACTACATTTTTAAAGCATTATTTCTATAAAAACACAAATTCATCTTTTGTAAAGGATTTACCAAATTTTCTTTCTCTGCAGAAACACAGTTTAAAATTAGTTTTTCTACTCTCCTTTTTTCCCTCTGCCTGTCTTTGCTCCCTTTTTTAGGGGAGGACTAAGGTGGGGCAGGGAAGTGGAATAACAGAACCCAACTCTATCAACTGGAGCAATGAAACTAACCAAAACTTTGAATTAGCTGAACCTTTGTGCCACTCCAGCATCAATCAGGAAAAACAGCCAGATGATTGCAAAATCTCTATTAGTCTTGGCTAAGCCTGGGATGTTCCTTGCACATAGTAGGTTTTTAATGAATATGTATTGAATTGAGTGTAAGATTCTCCTACCCATCTCGGTTCAAATACTATCTCCTTCAGAAAACCTTCCCTGATAGCCAATATAGGTCATCTAGGTGGTGCAGTGAAAAGAGCACTGGGCTTGGAATCAAGAATTGGGTTCAATTGTGGCCTCAGACACTTATTAGCTGTGTGACCCTGGGCAAGTCACTTTTTTTTCTGTTTGCCTCAGTTTCCTCATCAGCAAAATGAGCTGGAGAAGGAAATGGCAAACCACTCTAGAATCCTTGCCAAGAAAAACCCAAATCGGGGGGTGGCTAGGTGGCGCAGTGAGTAAAGTGCCAGCCCTGGAGTCAGGAAGACCAGAGTTCAGATCCAGCCTCAGACACTTAACACACACAAGCTAGCTGTGTGACCTTGGGCAAGTCACTTGACTCCAATTGCCCCTCCAAAAAAAAAAAAAGGCAAAAAAAGAAAACCCCAAATTGGGCCACAAAGAGTTGCACATGACTGAAACAACTGAACAAACCAAACAGATAGCTAATAATAGTCATTAAGCATTTATTAAGTACCTAATATGTGTCAGGCACTGTGCTAAGTCCTTGGTATACAAAAATCTAATGGTGGTGGGGGACAACGAGAAGCTAGAAAAGCGGTGAGGAAGTAACCAGTTTGGGGGAAGGATGTTTGAGAAGTCAGTCAGGGTAGCCAGTCTCAAGGCAGTACTGCCAGCTGAGAATTGAAATGTCTGAGCTGGGTTTTCCCACTAAATGGAAGTTTGGACTTCAAAATGGGTTGCCTCACCCTTTAATCATAGAGGCATAGGGTAGTGATGAAGTAGAGTAACAAGCCTGATGAGAACTTGCTGGATGATGGGTTAAAGGATCTTCTTGGGGCACGTTGGGGAAATCATTTGAAGTCCCAACATAGTGCATACAGGTGAGAAATAAGAAGTGAGCTGAGGTCTCTCCAATAAATAGAGGTTTGGAGTTCATAACCCCACTCTCCAATCACTTTCACACTTCCTGTGTTCTAAGTTTTATTATATTTATTTGCATATGGATCTTATTCCTCTCTAGTAGTAGAATGTAGCTTCCTTGAGGGCAGGCAATATAGTTCTCTAAAGTAGCCTCCACAGTGCCTTACATAGAACCTTGCACATAGTAAACACTTAATAATTATTTGTTGAAAGAACAAATAAATACATCATATTAGGAATTCAGAGTAGCATTTCATCTGATCTCAATCCCCCAACCCAAAATGACACTGGTAGGTTTGGTCCTTAGAAGGTCAGTTACTACTCCTCTCAGGATCCTAATGGTAATTCTTACATGGATGTCCTGTTATGAGTGTAGCTCATGAGCCCCCATAGTGTGTTTTCCTTTAATAATCAGGCAGTAAACTAATTTAGTTCTTTAGCAAACATATTTATTCAAATGGCATAGTAATAGCAGTGGTTAAACATTTCCCCCTAAAACCTATGTCAAAACCAAGAAAGATGGGCATAAGCTTACACTGCCTATATAGTGAGGCATATGCGTAAGGAATACATGTGGCCAAATAAACTCATGACTCTGGAACTACAGGGCCTTGTTGTATGTCCTTCAGAAAATCCTCACTGTGGGGTAGGGAATTAATGTTGGTGGTGACCAAATCACTAAACCACTAGGTGAGACTGTTAATGTTGACTATAAGGGTATAAATTATCTTGACTATACAGATGATGCAGCTGAGTTTGTTTCTAGTTGGGTGTGGTGTCAACTATTGCTGGGCAAATTTTGTTTGGCTACTGAGGTGTCTCCTTGTGTAACTCAGCCACAGATGGGTTGCTGCTGTCCCACTAGACTGGTAAGTCACCAGGTAGCTAACCTGCAGTTGTCTAGGCTGAACTCTTCTCCTGTGAAAGATGTCTATTGTACAATGTGTGTGTGTGTGTGTGTGTGTGTGTGTGTGTGTCTGTGTGTGTGTGTGTGTGTATGTGTGTGTGTGTTTTAACAAGAGTGATCAATAGAATTGGCAAAATCTCTTTCTATTCCTCATTGGTTTCTCTAGGGCCTTTGCCATATTCCCAAGTAGGTAGTGAGAGAGATCTTAAGTTGCCTTTTCAACAATCTTTCCTTTTGTGAGGAAGTCCACTGTTGGTTAAGGTATGGAGGCCAATAACAATTCCCAGACTCCTCTTGGATCTTATGCAGATGAATGGTAGGGGACAAAGGTATTAAATTACTTTCTGCCCTGGGACAAGTACACTGTATTGCTGACTTTGCATTTAAAAGACTTTCCCCTCCCTTTACATTTCAACATCTGATTTTGCACCTAACCTTTGGCCTAGCTAAATCTCAACTGACCAAACTATTGCATTAGTAAGAACAAAGACAAAAATTAAAATAAAATAGAACCCCAATGAGAATTAATTTTCAGCGAGGGTTGAAGCAAAAAGTTTTTTGATTAACTGTCAGTTAAAGAGAAAATTCAGTAAACTAGAATCTACTTTCACTGAGCTTTCTGGTTAACCAAGGTTTTGCTGTCCTTTGCTGCAGACTCAATTTTCCTAAGGACCTTTGCTTTAATCATGGGGCAATAGCACACCCTCTCTTCTGCTTTTCTTCCTTGCCATCCATTAGATTCTGTTGCTAATTCTGACACTCTCCCAGAGAGCATTTCTAAATTACAGTAAGTAATTGTGAAAAGATCCATATGAATTCAAGAGATTTGGGTTTCAGGCCTGGCCCTGTGATAGACTTGGCTTTAAAAGGGCTTATAGGTTCTTATTCTCCTCCTTTTTTTTAACTTTTAAATTTGTTTTTCTACATAATAATATTTTATTTTTCCAATTACATGTAAAGATAGTTCTCAACATTCACTTTTATAAAATTTTGAGTTCCAAATTTTTTTTCTCCATTGGACTTCCCCTCCCCAAAACTGCGTGCAATCTGAGATAGGCTACACATGTACAATCATATTAAAAATATTTCCATGTTAGTCATGTTATGAAAGAAGAATCAGAACAAAAGGGAAAAAAACAAGAAAGAAAAAACAAAAAAGAGAGAAAATACAATACTTCGCTCTGTATTCAGATCCCTTTTCTCTTGAAGATAAAGAAGCCCGTCCTTTAAGGTTTGTTATTGTTATTCATCTGTGTCTGACTCATTTGGGGTTTTCTTGGCAAAGATACTGGAGTTGTTTGCCATTTCCTTTTCCAGTGGATTAAGGCAAACAGAGGTTAAGTGACTTGCCTAGTGTCACACATCTAGGGAGTGTCTGAGGCTACATGAAGCCCTAAATAAGGACATATAAATAGCCCTCTGACAATAATTTATTAGTTTAACTTCAGGTTATACTCAATTCTCATCTGGCTCCTTTTGACCAGGTAATCCCACCTGCTAACCAGTTATTGGCTTTATGCCTTGAACTCCCAGGCTCTCAGAGGTTGGACTTTCTATCTTGTAGCTCAGCTCCTCAGAAAATGCATTTCCTTCTTTATTCTCCTAGTCCTTTGATGAATAACTGACCATTTGCCCCAGTCTCTTATTGACAAAGTCCTTGATATCAGCTATTACTAATTTGCACTTGCTACAAATTAATGGTTTTTTTGGAGGGGATTCTTTGAAAAATAACTTTTTATTTATATCTTTTGTTTTTATATCACCTCACTTGCCCCTTCCATCCCTGTCCTTGCCAGAGATCAAATCCATATAATTAAGAATATTTTTAACAAATAAATTTTTATTGATATCTTTTGCTTTTACATTACCAAGATTTCTCCCAGTAGCCCTTCACTCTCTTTCAAGAGAACTACCCCACATATAATATTTTTTTCTTTTTGGAGGGGGGAAGGCAAGTGTAATGCCATGCACGAGCAGCTTTCCAGAAGAATGCTACTGTGAACAGCTTTTAAGGTTCTGATTACACAGAATAGTGAACACTATTTATTCCATAACAAATCAAAGCAAAACATTCACAGAAAGTCAAGGTACAGAGTGTTCATCATAGTCATTTTTTATTATAGCACAGTTTTATTCCATTGCATTCATGTGCCACAATTTGTTCAGCTGTTCCCCAATTGATGGACTTCTATTTTCTTTCCAGGTTTTTCATGCCACTGAAAGTGTTCCTGTAAAATATTTCAGTGTATGTGGAGTCTTCTTATCAATGATCTCCTTGGGATAATCTCTGGATTCATGGTTTTCTGGATTTGTGCTAATTGTCAGCTCGTACTCTCTTTGAATGAATATCCCCCAAAACAGTTTGGAAGGGATTCTGTTTAAGAGTTCTTAATCTGGGGTCCGTGGAGAGATTTCAGGGTGTCTGTGAACTTGATTACATCTTTATGTTCACCAGCCTTTAGTTTCCTTTGTAATCTTAGGCATTTTACTTTATGCATTTAATTTTTTTTTTAAAGCAATTGGGGTTAAGTAACTTGCTCAAGGTTACACGGCTAGTCATTATTTACGTGTGGGTGCTCATTTTCTGAGGCCGGATCTGATCTCGGGTCATCCCAACTCTGAGGCCGGCGCTCTTACTCTCTGCGCCACCTAGCCGCCCCCACTTTATGCATTTAAAAACATTCTAAGAAGGTTTCATAGGTTTCTAAGAGGGTCCATGACACAAAAAAATTTGGAAAAAAAACCCCTGCTTTTAAACTTGACTAATCCTATGTAGAACTCTCCTGTGCTTGGACTGAGATCTAATCAAGTCAGATCTATTTTATTTTTTTGGTACTTATGTCTCTATGTCTATTATTAAAATAAAATACATCTAGCTCCAGGCTAATAGATAGTTAGACCATTACTTTACCCCAGATATGAAGTTCTGTCTGGTCTGTTAGTTCTGCCTTTCCCTGGCCTTGCCAAGACAAGTCAATAAATCTTTATTAAGCACTTGCTATGTTCCAGGCACTGTGTCGAGAATACAAATACAAATGAAAAAGACAACCCCTGTCCTTAATGAGCTTACATTCTAGTAGGGGAAGACAACACATTAAAGGAAGGTGAAAAGCATGGATAGTGGAAGTGGAGGAGGTATGTATTTGAGGGCATGGTAGAGAAAGAAATATAGAGTATCAGGAGAGGAGCTTGGAAAGAAATGAAAGAGTGAACTTGGTTGGCCTGGGAACTTTCTTTTAAGGTGGAGGCTTTGGGAGGAACTGGCTAATTTCAGGAGCCACCACGGGGCAGAATGATCTTCTGGGGGTGATTATGCTGTCCATCCTATCTTAGAATCACATAATTTAGCAATCCAGTTCAACAGTAATTAAGCACCTGGGTGATACTGAGAAGACTGAATTGATCCTGTCTCATTTTCTAACTGATCTTTATAGTTAATTGCTTTTGACCTGTAACTGCTAAAGTCATGGCTCTTTGTCTTTGAACTTGGTTCAGAGTTCAGCCAGCCTGTAATGGGTTAATTTTAGAAATCCAACTCTCCTTCTAATTACTGATCCATTCTTACCTCAAGAATTTAACTGACCTTGGGGGATCCCTGTGAACACAAAGGAGTTAGGCCTAATTAGTATCTTTAGACCACCTAGCTATCCTTCAAGGATGTCTGATTTGCTCTCCAAAAAGGTCTGGTTCATTATTTCTAAATCTTGCAGCCTCACTCAAATAATGAGCACTTCTTAGTCTCACGAGAAAAAAAGAGAGGTGGTCATGTTATTCCCTGACCTTCAGTTTTGTGACCAATCGTGTTGTCCTCAAACCCATGATGCCTTCTACTCTGTTCTGTTCTTTGTTCTGTATCCTCAAGACCTATAAAAGGAAAACTATCTTTTTTCTTAGGGTCTTTGGCATAAATGGAGGCAACCATTTACCCATATATTGACAGGCAGCATCTCCCTGCTAATAAATGTTATCTTGCACAGAGAATTGCCTCAGTTTACCTGTTGGTTAAATTTCATTTGTGACAGTAGGAAAAAAAACAAAGCAGTTTTTGCTCTCAAATATTAAATTTTATTGGCAATCAAGACATATATAAATTAGTAAAATATAAATATTATCATAGCAATACAAAGTAATTTAAATAGTGGTAGAATACCACTATTTGGAGGCATCAGGGATAGCCTTATGTAGAAAGAAGCATCTGAACTGTGCTTTAAAGGAAGCTAGGAATGGTAAGAGGAAAAGGTGAAAAGATGTAGTTTTGCAGATGGGGGAACCACTCATGCAAAGAAGGCACAGAGACAGATTATTAGTGGCAAAGGCAGTAATAGAACTCAAATCTAAAATTCTTTTCTGCCTGAACCCTGGATGTGACAAGAGAAAGCTAAAATGAAAGATTTTCTAGTTGGAATTTTTTGTTTTCCCCAGTGAATAAAGGAGGCATGAGAAACCATATGAAGTCAGTCACTAGTGGGGTCTGAAGCAGGAATTATTCCTCTTCTGTAGTGTGAAGAATGGTATTTCCAGACAATAATAGATACGGTTACAAATATGGTGGTGTTGGGAGGGCAGTATTTTTTCACTTTTGATATTCATAACTCCATTTTAAACTAAACAATATCGAAGTGAATGGACATTCATGTCCACCCTAACCACCCTCCTCCTCTGTCTCCCGTCATGTTTTTGCTTCATTCCGTCCCACTTTTTGTATAAGGTCAGCCAAAAGACAAACCTGAGGCAAATTATAGATTAACAGATGGATAAATCTCCTTTCCTGGGACACAGTAAACTTTCCACAATGCCAGTGGCTTGCATCTTGTGAACCCAGCATGACTACATGACTTTTTATATTCTATAAATATCTGTGGGAACTGCCTCATATTTAGAAGTCCACTTGCCCCATAGAGACTTCCCTTCTCTATGGACCAAAGTCTGCTTTCCCATACCATGGCCTATAACTATGGAGGAAATAAAACCTAAGAGTGGACCCCTTTTTCATGGCACTAACTTTCAAAATGTAGTTGGACTGGATTGTGGTATTGCTTTTTCATGGAGAATATATGTTTTATAACAGGCTTACATCTTTGTACAGAGCCATAGCTAGGGTGGGGTGACTGCTCCATGTTTTTCCCCAACGTACTAAATTTCAAGGAAACTGACACCATTTGTAGTCCTTCAGCACTGTAGAAATAGCACCAGAGATGAACACCTTGGTGCCAAGAGTGCTTCTACTTTTTTCAGTCATTTGGCTTTGCTTTAATATATGTTTTTGCAGGGGGTGGCTAGGTGGTGCAGTGAGTAGAGTGTCGGCCCTGGAGTCAGAAGGACCTGAGTTCAGATCTGGCCTCAGACACTTAACGTACACACAAACAAAAACCTAGCCATGTGACCTTGGGCAAGTTACTTAATCCCAATTGCCCTCCAAAAAAAAAAAATGTTTAAGTGTCTGAGGCCGGATTTGAACTCAGGTCCTCCTGACTCCAGGGCCAGTGCTCTATTCACCGTGCTACCGAGCTTCCCCTGCTTTAATATTTCTTGTTATCTCCTGGAGTTATCAGCATTCTATGCAATACAAGTGGATAGAGCAATAAACATTGAGTCAGAAAGATCTGAGTTCAAATATACCCTTAGACACTTAGTTGTTGTGTGACCCTGGGCAAGTCTGACTATAAATAATATCTACATCCAAGGGTTGTTATGAGACTCAAAAAATGTTTGTAAAGGGGTTTTACAAACAAACCTTAAAGCGCTAAATATATGGTGACTTATCAGTATCAGTATTACTAATTATTATTAGCTCCTATCTGGTCCATTCTAATTTTTATGTAGCTTATTACTTAAGCAAAGTTTTATGCCAGGCTATTAACTCTCTTTTTAATTCTTTCTTCCTTAGCTCTCATTTCTTTTCCATTTTTTCCTCTAGCACTATTTCATTTATTAAATACATATGTATATATACACATATATACACATATGTATATATGTGTGTGTGTATATATATATATATATATATATATATAAATTCTTTTAACTCTTGCTTCACCTCTTCTAGGAATTCTAGTTGAATTTATGTGTAAGCTGTGTTTTGCTTTTAGTCTTTGCTTGTAGATGTTTTAGAGTCATTCTCTTTCTGGTTCTGTGGCCTGAACATCTCTTTCATCATACTAACTTTATGGTGGGATTCTTTTTATGTTATCTTTTTCTCCCAGCTTCCTTCTTGACCTCAGACTTGATAGTAAGGATACACTCTGTATACTTCTAGGAGCAGGCAAAGTGGCATAGTAGATTGAATGGAGGGCTGAAGTCAGGAAGACCTAAGTTCAAATTTGGCCTCAGATACTTACTAGCTATGTGACGCTGGGCAAGTCACTTCACCTGTTTGCCTTAGTTTCCTCATCTGTCAAATGAATTGGAGAAGGAAATGACAAACTACTCTAGTGTCTTTGCCAAGAAAACCCCAAATGGGGTCATGAAAAGTTGGACATGACTGAAACAACTGAACAACAACAATCACAACTGTATGTTTCTGGATATGGAATGTCTGGGCTGGACCTGCTACTGCTTTCAGTATTGGAATGTTTTATCATTCCAGGATGTCAGGGACAGCTGAGGCTTAGGTCCTTCAAGCTTTCTGTTGTGCCAGTGTGGTCTGATCTGGGCCAAAGTCTGATCCGAGCTCTAAAAGATCCTCATTTGGGTTTGAATCTGCACAGCAGACGTATTTGGACTTTTAGTAGACTGTTGCTAACTCTGCTATGATTAGCCACCTATCAAAGTGTCAGAGCCATAGGCCTCTTTTGATCTGAGATACCTAACCTGCTTTTTCCTCTGTAGACTTCAGACTGAGCCAGAAGCTGGAACTGAGATACTGCTCATCTCCTGGGGTCTGAATCACAGAACTATTTCTTGCTTTTGGACTCACTCCTTGTTTGGAACAAAGCCAAGGACCTGCAACCACTCCTCACACTAGAATCCCATCTCTAGGGGCACAGGGGCTCTCCTGAATCCCCTATGGATCTATTACTCAGAACAGGGTGGTGAGGAACAGAAGTGCCAGTTGGCAGTGACCCAAGTTATAGGGCTCCCCTTTGCTGGATCTGGTAATTGGTCTGGTGCATAGCCTCTCACTGCACTGGAATGCCCAGAACCTGAATGCAGAGTCCACAGACCTCTCAGTATGTTTCCATATGCTGACCTAGGCTAGAAAAGTGAATCACTGCCTTTTAAAAAATTTTCTTGGATTTTCAGAGCAGAAATCAGTCTTATGTGTTTTCTAGACCTGTTTGGAGTATTCTTTTTTTTAGGGGTGTTGATCTTGCTATATTTCTTCCTGATATTCTACCATCTTGGCTCTGCCCCATCCATTTTTGTATAGCTTATCATTTTTCAAAATTTATCTCCGACAACTTGATGGAGAAAGGTAGAAAAACAAAGTCAAAACAAATGGAATATTTACTGACTGAAGGGCAATCAGAAATCAGTCACATCTCTGAAATGATAATAATGTAGAATAATGGGAAAATAGTGTTTGATTTCTTGGAATTAATTTTGTTCAATATGTACATACGGTAGATTTTTGTTATTCTTTTTTAGATAATAGTTCCCAGGATTCTTGGCCATAACAATCTCTAGCTCCCAGCTTCATGATCTGTAAACATTTCTACCATGCTTGTGCAGCATTATATAATGATAAATTATATAAGCATTTGTAGTTAAAGTTGTAAATATCCACTGTGACTGCTCAGTGAGACACAATGATGAGATAATGTAAGCTTGTGAGGGTATTGCTGGCAGATTTCCTTCTTTGTCTGTTGCCCTATAAATCAAAGGGGCACTGGTCAGTAGGTGGGGAATATGCATGTGTACTTCCTTCACTAGGCCCCCATTGAGGCTTGGGGGAATGTACAAGCTGGAACATTGTGCATGCCTTAATTGGTCACCATCAAGGTTTGGAGGAATTTGTTAATGTGTGTTAGTCTCGACTGGCACCCATCAAGACTTGGGGACCTGTAGGAGTTGTAACTCTTACTATATTCTTGCCCACCCCTTTGAGAAGAGTAATTAGGCTATGCTGTAGGAGTTGGTGCTCCCCATTATCAGCAAACCCCTTTGAGAAGACTAGAATAAAGTAAGCTTATTTAACCCCTTATGTCTCTGATCCTGTCTTCCTGTCTGCCTGGATCAAGAGTGAACCTGCTAGTGCTAGAAACTCTCCTGTGTTACCTCCTACCTTACAATTGGTGTAATTGGTATTATCTGTCTGGCAACATATAAATCACAACTCAATTAACTCTGGACTCACCTAGATTACAGATTCAGTGTGATGGTATTTTAAATGGTTATAATTTATCTCACCAGTTTTGAGCCCTTCCACTCAGTTCACTGGAAACTTCTTTTAACAGGATATGGTTTCCTTCCTTATCTCTTTTAATTAGGTATATTTTTGCTTTTGCTTTATCTGAGATAAGGATTGCTACCCCTGCTTTTTTTTACTTTAGCTGAGGCATAATAAATTCTATACCAGCCTTTTACCTTTACCCTGTGGGTATCCCTTTATTTCAAATGTGTTTCTTCTAGACAGCATATTGTAGGATTATGCTATCCACCTCTGTTTTATGGGAGAGTTCATCCCATTCACATTCACAGTAATGATGACTATCTGTCTCTTCCCCTCCATCCTATTCCCTCCCCTCTGCTTATGTTTTTGTTTCTTCCTTCTCCCTTCCCCTCCTTGAGGGTTTCTCTTTTGACCCCTCCCTCAGTGTTCCCACCCGGTGACCCCCTTTCTTTACCTACCTTCTCCCCTTACTATTTCCCTCCCCTCTAATTCCCCCCTTTACTACCCCTTTTTTCTTCCCCCTTACACTTTTACTGCCTATAGGACACAATAAGTTTTTATATTTATCAGAGTATGTTACTCCCCCTTTGACATCAAACCAATGAGAGTAAATTTCAAATACTGCTCCTCTCCCTCCCCCCTTTTCCTCTATTTAATGAATTTTCATGTCTATTCATGTTAGAATCTTAAACTTAACTGATTATGTTGATCCCTCTTTGAACCAGAACCAATGAGAGTAATGTTTAAATTATGTTCCTCTCCCTTTTTCTTTCCCCTCTGCTATAGTGTGTTTTTATGCCTCTTTGAATGGCATACTTTACATTTTTCTGTCTCATCCTTTCCTTTTATCCCATTACAGTCCTTTGGATCCCCTTAATAAGGTTTTTTTTTATCTTCAGGTTAGTTTATTCATACCCACACCCTCTATCTATGTATAACCCTTTTAAAGGTCATGATAATCATATAAATTTCAATGTTGACAGTTATCAGCTTCTCATATAGGGATGTGAACATTTTGCTCTTGTTGCATCCCAGGTTATGTGCATGTGTGCATGAGTATGCATGTGTGCATGTATGTATGTGTGAGTCTGTGTTTTCCTTATTTACCTTTTTATGTCTTTCTTGAGTCTTGTAATTGGAGATAAAATTTTCCATTGAGCTCTGGCTTTTTCATCAGGAAAGTCTGGAAGTCCCTTATTTCATTAAATGACCATCTCCTTGCCTGAAAGATTATGCTCAGTTTTGCCAGGTAGTTAATACTTGGTTGCAGTCCCAGCTCTCTTGCCCTATGAAATATCAAATTCCAATGCCTCTGAACTTTTAATGTAGAAGCTGTTAGGTCCTGTGTGATCCTGACTGTAGTTTCACGATATTTGAATTGTTTCTTTTTGGCTGCTTGCAGTATTTTTTCCTTAATCTTGTAATTCTGGAATTTGGCTACTATATTTTTTGGAGTTTTCAATTTGGGATCTCTTTCAGGAGGAGTCCGATGAATTCTTTTGATAACTATTTTTTATCTTCTGATTCTAGGACTTTAGGATCGTTTTCTTTGACAATCTCTTGGAGGATGTTGTCGAGGCTGCTTTTTTCATCATGGCTTTCTGGTGGACCAATAATTCTTAAGTTATCTCTCCTGGATATGTTCTCTTCTCTCTCTGGTGTAGTCTGCTTGTCTGCTCTTAAGTCTGAGCTGTGCAGACCCCACATGGTCTGCACTCGTCCTGTCTGGCCGCACTGGGCAATTTTCTGGGCTGGATTCTGCCACGATCCATCTCCAAGTGGATTTTGTCACTCCGGAATCCATTCAGGTTCATTTTTTAAGGTTTAGTGACTGAGGAGCTTAGCGAGGTTACTGCTTCCTTTCTGCCATCTTGGCTCCTCCCTGCTGGATCTGTTCTCTAGGTCAGTTGTTTTTCCAGTGAGATATTTTACACTTTCTTCCAGTTTTTCAATCTTCATGTTTTGTGTGATTGACTCTTGATGCATCATAGAGTTCTGAGTTTCAATTTGACTGATTCTAATTTTTAACAAATTATAGTCTTTGGTTAGTTTTTGAAGGTCCTTTTTTAGGGAGGTATTTTCTCCAATTACTTCACTAATTTTACTTTTTAAGGATTTGTTTTCTTCAGTGAAACTTTTTTCCAATTTGGTCACTGCCTCCCTGATTTGGTCTTTAAAATCTTTCTTAAGCTTCTTCAAGAAAGTTATTTGGGCTTGAGACCAGTTCATATTTCCTTCTGTGGTCTCAGGTGTGAGTAAAGAGTCCAAGTTGTCCTCTGTATTTGATTGTTCTTGACCTACATAATAAGCTCTGATTGATTTTCTTGCCTTCCCCTTCTCCTTCTCAGCTTCCTTCCTTCCTATTGTAATTTCCTATTTCCTAATTTCTCAGGCTGTGAGCTAAGGGCCTGGTTGTTGACTTTGAATGCTGTAGCCTCTGGGTGTCTAGTTTGAGGCCAATGCAGGAGTCTCAGTGTTCTCCCCGAGGTATGCTGAGGCTCACAGAGTAATCTGTGGAGGAGGGGTAGTCTGGCCACTTCAGATTTCTGCCTCTATACCCCTGGGCTATAGCACAGGCAGGCTTTTGCTAAGATGGGGCTTGTTGGGACCCCTCCCCCTCTTCTCTTCAGACTCCTTGATGCCTCAGTTACACCCCTTCTCAATGACCCCCAAGCCAGAGGCTATTTCCACTATTTTAGGATTTCACTCTGGGTGAGACACTTATCTTTGGATTTTCTACTTCATGGAGGAGGAATCAGAGGGAGCAGCTAGAGTTTACTTTTTCATTCTGGCTCCTGGAGAAACTGGCAGGTGATTTCTAAACTTCCAGGCTGGGGGCTAATAGCCCCAGTAGAAGCTGCTGTCTCTGCTGGGGATCCCGAGCCCTCTCTTACCTGGCTCCAATGATTCCTCCTGTCCTCTGGTGAGATGCTGGTGAGACAGCTGCAATTCGCCCTTGGGGTAGGTGAGTTGGTCGTTGGTCAGCTGGGGCGTCTTCTCTCTCTGGTGTAGTCTGCTTGTCTTCTCTCAAGTCCAAACTGTACAGCCCCCACGTGCTCCATGCTCCCCCTGTCCGGACCTACTGGGCACTTTCCTGGGCTTGATTCTGCCATGCTCCATCTCCCAGTGGATTCTGTCACTCCAGAATCCATTCAGATTCACTTTTTAAAGTTTAGTGGTGGGATTCACAGAGGAGCTTAGAGAAGTTACTGCTTCCTTTCTGCCATCTTGGATCCATGCCCCCTTCCACTCGGAAACTTCTAAGATCATCGAAATCAGAAATTCTTTCCCTGGATTCCAAGAATGCTCAAAAAGTCTATGGATAGATTTATAGGGGCCAATGAACTTGGATAAGGAAACAAATTAAATCTTTATCTCAATATATTTGGCTTCCTTTGTATTCCTACCCATTTTATTATGCATTTAAAAACATTATTTTGTGAAGGGAACCATAGACTTCACAGGACTGTTAAAGAGATTATTAACAAAAAAGAGGCTAAGAACCCTGGGCTCAGGCTAGTTTGCACCTTACTAACAGACCAAATGGGAACATGTGTTGTCAGAGCACATTATTTAACCAAAACTGAATTTCAAACAGAACAATTGAAAAAATATATAGCCCAGGATCCATTCCCTAGGGAATATATCCTGGTGTGTGATTCCCATCCACATAGCTCAGGAAAACAGCCTCTCCATGACCCATGCCTCTGAAACAAGAAAAAGTCCGTCTTTCTGTAAATGGAAGGAGCAGTATAAAAGCTGGCAGTGCAGGGATGGTGGGAGCATTAGCTTCAAGGCTATTTCTCCCACTATCTTGCTGTTCTAGTTCTATAGCTACTACTAGCCTGCCTCTACACTCTTCATAGTATTCTCTCTTTTCTACTGTCCAGCCTCTGCAGGTCTACTACAAGAACTTTGATTAAATTTGGTCATCTTCACAGGGTATGATTCCACCTCTAAGCCTGAGCTCCACTGACCACTGCCTTTCCCCTACCCCTTCCCTGCCCAGGTCATTGTGCTTCTAATAGGTAAGCCTTCTTATTTTGAACCAATGTAGTTACCAAGTTGCTGTTCTCTGGCCCTCCTTGTTTCATGTTTCTACCTTTCCTTTCCCACCCTCCCCTCATTATACCTTTAACTCTGAGAATTGTAATCAAATGGACAGTATCATTCCTGGAAAGGAGAAACCAATCAAATGCTATGTGCCTCTACTCACCTCTGTGTGTGTGTGTGTGTGTATGTATACATGTATACAGACATATACATACAGAGTATGTATATATATGTACATATATACATATACACAGAGCATGTGTGTATATATGTATGTATGTATATATTT
Organism: Gymnobelideus leadbeateri; assembly: GCA_011680675.1. Classification (NCBI taxonomy): domain Eukaryota; kingdom Metazoa; phylum Chordata; class Mammalia; order Diprotodontia; family Petauridae; genus Gymnobelideus; species Gymnobelideus leadbeateri. Next base: position 120,863 of record WOXC01000638.1, on the reverse strand, counting down.
CTAACTTGTATCCTTGGCGCTTTACACAGTACTTAACATACTAAGTACTTAATGTGTGCTTTTGGATTCATTCATTCATTCTCATTTCTCAAAGTCATTTCATCACTAGGCGCACTTGTTTCTTGGGCACATATCTCCATGTATTGTAGTCTTTTTTTTTTTTCATGTATTGTAGTCTTAAGGGAAATGCAGTCCTCTTCACACTGAGGTGCTGTTGCTATACACACCAATTTGGTAGCATCCATTCGTTATAACTCTTGCCAAGAACAACACTATCTTTTAAAATGTTTTGCCTGTCTATACTAGGATTTTCCCAGGATTCACCTAGAGCTCTGGGGATTAGAATGCAGATCATCTTTGAAGGGGCTAGGTAGCTCAAGCTCCTCACTGAACTTTCCTAGAAAAAATGTTTTCTTTTTGTATCCTGTAAAACTGCTTTTAGCCTGTGGCTCTATGATTGTGCCAAAAGAATGCAGAGTTTTGCTAAGAAACCATGCCTAAATTGCATCTTGTTATCTCTTGACTGTTTGTAAATGTTCCAGAAACAACTCCCTGGACAAAGGAGCCTTATTGTAAGCCTGAGAAAGGAGTAGGAGAAAAATATGTGGAAGGAATAAAAGATTAAAGCCACAACTAGGGTGGGGCCTTTGATGCATTATCCTCTGACATCACAGAATGGAATGTGATTTTTCTTCATTGTAGTCCAGACCTTCTGCCTCAAAGCTACTTTCTCTTAGTCTTAAATTTGGTGGTCTTCTGTGAGCCTGTGCTACACCATAAGACACCCTTTCTTGTCTTGCTCTATTGCCATTAACTTGTGACCCCTCTTCAGGGATCTGCATCTCCCTTCCCCCCAAATGTTAGCTGGAACACAGAAAGGTCACTTTGGGAAAGGGCTGTGCTGCACACTGCCACCTTCCTTTTCAGGCCACCATCTTCCCCCTGTCTTGGGCTGTCTTATGTTTCAACACGTCTCTTCTTCCTTTCTCACAGTGCTATAGATAAAATAAATTTCTAGTTACTGCTGTAAGATACCTGTGATTCTCTTAAGCTTTGAGGGTTGTTTTTGATTGTTCACCAACATAGCTTGCAGGGTCACTTGTATTTATTTTGTTTCCAATTTATATGCAAAGTAACCTGACATTAAATTGATTGCAGTTTTATTGTAGGCCTCATAATAAAACTGCCTTAGTAATGATGGTTTTTTAAAGTTTAACACCACCTAAATGTAGGGAATAGATGATGAGGAGGCTGAAAATCACAGGGCTGCCCACCATTTACATTGCAATGATAAGCTGCTATCTGTTTACTACCATAGCTTTTCTGATTAACCAACATCTTTTTTCATCTACTTTGCAATAAATTGTTCATGGAAACTAAAGATATTTTCTTGAGTTTGCAGTAGGATTAAATTGTTATTTCTAATTTCCTCAAGGGCAGGGACAATGTTTCCTACCTTTTTGTACTCCCCAAACTCCCAGCACTGTTCAAGGCACAGTGTTGAGGTGCTTAATTGATATTTGTTAAATGAATGACCCTAATTTCCATTTGTTAACAATTATGTTTGTTAAAGACCTAGTTTTCTTAACTACCTTCTCAGCATGAGTGCTTAGTTATTTAGCACCCTGTGGATTTATCTACAGATACAAACTGGGAGACTGAATTTATTTTTCAAAGGAAAAGAAACAGTTGTTTTCTTTTGTTTAGATAATGCTGAATAATTTCTGAACAATTTTTAAAAAAAAATTAACCTTTCATTGACTATCAAAAATCTTGTAGACATGGCCTAGTACCTCTCTTCTCGTTTAATTAGACACACACATGCATACGTACACACATATGTAAGTAGTTGTTGGATACAAGTTGTAAAATAAAATGTGTCTTATGTTTGAACAAACACACCTGAACTCATAATATACGTGTAAATGAGTTTTATCCACTTTACAGTAGACACTGTATTCCAATTTTTTGTCTACTACATTCCATTCCTTTCAATTTATTTCAACAAACATTTAATAAGTGTATCCCATGAACAGAGTACTGTGCTTGGGGCTGTTTGATACAAAGTTTAGTAAAGACAGCCCCCTGCTCTCAAGTCTAGTAGGGGAATATATTTCTCTATATGATCTCATCAATATAGATATTCTCTCCATTGGTGCAGATTCCAATCTACCTACTTTTTAATCTCATGATTCTTTTCCATGTTCTTTTAAAGATCTTCTTTAGAGAATCTTTACATGAAACAAATAAAAGAAAAAATGACCCTTAATCGTATGTGGTCCATTTCTGCTTCTGCAGTGGCAGTAATTGAGTGATATTATTATTAAGATGCTAAGAATCACACACTAGGGAGAAACATACAAGCATAAAAAAAGAAAAAAGAAAAAACAAATATGATAAATATCTAGGAAAAAGTGTAAACAATGTTCTCTAAACTTGTTCATGTCATTTCCAGAGCATGTCTTGTTTTTGCCTTTAGAACCCGTGGAACATTTTTGTTTGTTTTTGTTCTTTTTCCTTTTTGGAGGGGGGAAGGTAGGGCAATTGGGGTTAAGTGACTTGCCCAAGGTCACATGCTAGTTTTTGTGTTAAGTGTCTGAGGCCAGGTTTGAACTTAGGTCCTCCTGACTCCAGGGCTAGTGCTCTATTCACTGTTCCACCTAGCTGCCCCTATTTTTTTTTATATCTACTCAATAGCATAGTAACTGCCTAGTGAAAACCCAAGTCACTTGACTAAGTGCCCCCAGCAAGTCTAACACACATTTGGAGGCCTCTAAGATTGAGTTAAGTGAAAAGTAAAAAGTAAGTGGAAGCCCTGTCACACCAAATCATTTTCAAACCTTTTAATTTACATGTTGGCTGGGGCTCTGCCCTCTTCCCTTTTCCTATTTTATGGATCCTATGGGTTTAGTTCTGACTTCATCAAACTATCATGGTATTGGTATGGATGCCTTATGCTGGGGGTCACCTTTTTAGCTGTTCCAATAATGCTTTCTTTTTTTTTTCTTTCTTGGATCGGGAAGGCAGGGCAATTGGGGTTAAGTGAATTGCCCAAGGTCACACAGTTAGTTTTTTTTTTTTTTTATGTGTGTGTGTTAAGTGTCTGAGGTCAGATTTGAACTCAGGTCCTCCTTGACTCTAGGGCTGATGCTCTATTCACTGCACCAATAATGCTTTCTTACTAATCTTTTTCTGAAACAGAATTTGAAGTAGTCATAATTCAAATAGGTTGTGTGAGACAAAATCCAATTTTTCATCACTTTTCTGATGGTAGGACACTTCTTGAGAGTGGGGAGGCATTAGAATGCTGTTCCTGATCTTTTGTTGAATGTTGCCACCCTCAACAGATGTCAACAAACTGCAGTGTTCTCTCCTTTCTTCCATTCCTCACAGACCTGTTTTCACACAGCAGCTTGCTCATTGAACCCCTCTTCTATAACCAAATTAACTTTGCAACTTTCTCTCTGTGGTCTCCCATTTATCACTTCCACATCATTGTCAGCTTTAAAATTTTTTTCTTTTTACTCTGAACTTAAAGAATACCAAATAAAACAAACATTTTCATGTACATATTGTGGAATAGAAGAGTATGTATGAAAGTGAGATTCTTTATTATTGAGAGATTTTATTCCTTGAAAATTTAGCACACAGTTTTCAAAACTGTCCAGGTTATTTGTGATCCCTCTTGGTCTGCCTTCTGTTCTCATCTCATTTTTTTTTAAGGCAATTGGGGTTAAGTAACTTGCCCAAGGTTACACGGCCAGTTATTTTTGTGTGGGTGTTAAGTATCTGAGGTCAGAACCAATCCCGGGTCATTCCTGACTCCAGGGCTGGTGCTTTTACTCACTGCACCACCTAGCCACCCCTCATCTCATTTTTAAAGGGAAATTGTATTTCCTTATCCCTTCTCTCTACCACCTCCCACCCAGTTAAAAAAAAAAGAAAAGAAAAACAAAAGAACTTTTAACAAATATATACAGACAAATAAAACAAATCCCAACATGCCAACATGAGTCATGGCCAAAAAAGTTTTTCTCATTCTCCATCTTGAATTCTTAACCTCTCTGTTAAGAGGTGGGAACATGCCTTATCATCAGTCCTATGGACTTGTGGTTGGTCATTATGTTGATCAGAGTTCTAAAGTCTTTTAAAATCTTTCAGAGTTGTTATAGTATAAATTGTTCTACTGGTTCTGCTCACTTTTTCCAACACCAGTTCATAAAATCTTTCCAGTTTACTCTGAAAACAATCTTTTTTTGTCATTTTTTACAGTACAATACTATTCCATCAGATTCGTGTCCTATAATTTGTTCAGCCACTTCCCAATTTCAACTCTTTGCTATTGCAAAAAAAAAAAAAAAAGAACTGCTATGCATAATACTATAACTCAGTATCCTTTTCCTCTTTGATCTCTTTGGGATATAAGTGCTAGGAGTATTATCATTGGGTCAAAGAGTCTGTACAATTTCGAGACTTTTTGAGCATAGTTTCAAATTGCTTTCCAGAAGGTGTCTAGGTGGCTCAGTGAATAAAGCACTGGCCCTGGAGTCAGGAGGACCTGAGTTCAAATCCAGCCTCAGACACTTAACACAAAAACTAGCCTTTTGACCTTGGGCAAGTCACTTAACCCCAATTGCCCTACCTTCCCCCTCCAAAAGCAAAAAAAAAAAAAAATTGCTTTCCAGAAGGGCTAGACCAACTCATAACTCTTCTTCTTTTAAAAGAATTCTTTAATTTTCTTTTTTCTATTTCATGTAAAAATAATTTTAACATTCATTTTTTTATCTTTTGAGTTCCAAATTGCCTCCCTCCTTTCCTTCCTTGTTAAGAGAAACATTTTGATATAGATAATATATGTGCAGTCATATAAAGCATATTTCCTTATTAGCCACATTACAAAAGAGAAAAACAAGAAAAATAAAGTGAAAAGAGTGCATAACTCTTCCAATAGCATATAAAACATTCCTATCCCCCCATTTGTTTTTTTTCCGTTTTTTGTCATCTTAACCAAACTGATGGGTATATCGTCAAGATTTCCAAGCACTCAATGCATTCATTTACACTTTTCAGTCTTCCTCAATCAAACCCCTCTTAGCATAAACTCTCATCTCTAAGCATGCACTCCTTTCTTTAACATTCCCAGACTAGTCTCTCAGTATCCAGAATTTCAATAACAACCTGAGACTTCTTCCTGACTCTCTAGGCCTGGAAAAAAAACTGCCACCCTTCAGACTCCCCCACACAGCTGCTGCTGCTTTCCTGTTTGGCAGGATAGGTAGGTGCCTCAAGATCTCACAAATATATGGATCATTGGACATAAATTTTGATGTGGAAGGGAACTCAGAATCCATCTAGTCTACCCTGCCATCAGCCCCACCCATTTTACGGAGGAAGAGACTGGGGTCTAGAAATGTTAAATGATTTTTTCAGAATAGGTACAGGAAATAAATAGCCTTAGCATCCACAACCTTTGAGAGTTTTCAAGTATTTCAATCCTGAAATGAATGCCACTTCTACACCTGGGCTTGAACATCAATTACTGTATGAGTATCCCTGCTCACTATCATCCCCAACACCAAATATAAAATCCTGTTTGATGTTCGAAGCTTTTTATAACTAGTTTTCCTGCCCCCTGATTTTCTCCAGTTGAATTACACCAGCCTCCTTGGTGTTCCTTGAAGAAAAAATTACCCCACAAAATTTTTCCCAACTCCAGGTATTTTCTTTGGATGTCTGCCATGCCTGGAATAATCTCCTTCTTCACCTCCACATCCAGGCTTTTCCAATTCCATGCAATCCCAACTAGAATCTCACCTTCTATAAGAAGTCTTTCCTAATCTTTCTTAATTATAGTGCCTTTTCTCTGTTGATTATTTCCTACTTAAAATATAGCTTGTTTGTATGTAGTTGTTGTACATACCTCTGGTGTGATAGCTTGCTGAGTCCTTTTCAGGGCTGCTCATCTACTTTTGGTGTCTATCTGGCACTTAACTCTTACCCATGGCTCCCAAAAGCTGCAGTATGCGAAGCAACCATATCCCAGTGTGGAATACTTAGAGCTTGGTCAGGCATTGAAGATGTCAAGGTCATCTACTTCACAGGGACCACCAGTCATCCTGACATTTGTTTCACCATTGTACTTTTTTTTTTTTAAAGCAATTGGGGTTAAGTAAATTGCCCAAGGTTACATGGCCAGTTATTTTTGTGTGGGTGTTAAGTATCTGAGGCCAGAACCAATCCCGGGTCCTCCCGACTCTGGGGCCAGCACTCTTACTCACTATGTCACCTAGCCGCCCCTCACCATTGTACTTTGATGACTCTGGAAGAGAGAGTGAGGCTAATTACTTTGTGCAACTCTGCTTCACTTAAATTCAATTCATGCACAAATCAAGAAATTACCCCACAAAGTCATTGGCCCTCTTCAAAACTGAAAAACAAACAACAATATAGTTGCTTGAATTTTCTCTCCCCCTTCCCCTTACCCCATTATGCTTCTGCCCTTGAGGGTAGGAACTGCTTTTTGTCCTTCTTTGTAACGCCAGTATTTGACACAGTGTCTGAGGGCACCTAGTAGGTACTTAAATGTTTGTTGACTGACTGCTGCCTTCCATTCTTATCACAAATCCTCTTCTTTGCTGGGGGTAATGTGGGGTAGAGATGGTACCTGATGTTACTATAGCTAACACTAGATTACTGTGTTGATGGGAATGGGGAGGGAATGCATTATTTTGCATGAGTTAAAATATAATTTAATAATTGTTATTTCCGATCAAATTCCAACAAGGCTGTTTTCTAGTTTAAAAATTGTAATACTTAAATTTTTTAAAAAGTAAGTTTTGAACTTATTTTTCTAAAAGTACAAAATCATATTTTCTTAAGAAAGGCAATTTAAACTAAATAAGGGAAAAGTCCCCAGAGAAATAAGAGCTGATGTTTATACAGGACATTAAGGTCTACAAAGCACATTACATATATTGCCTTATTTGGTCCTTATAACTGTCTTTCATAAGAGATGCTATTATAATCCCCATTATATAATCAGAAAAACTGAAGCTTAGAGAGTGTAGTAGTTTTTCCAGGCTCATTCAGCTGGTAAGTGTCTGGCACAAGAATTGAATCCAGATCTTCCTTACTCCAGGTCCAATGACATACTGTCTACTATGCCATGGGGCTAATGGTCCTAGAGGTCCTAATCTCTCATTGTCCTAAATAATGTCAAGAGGTGCCAAATTTCTTTTGGAGCCAAATCTAGTAAAAAGACAGGTGATCAAGCTGGATGACACAGTTTTGATTAAAAACAAAACAAAACCACAATGTGACAAATTATAGTGAGACTGATTTTCTTAGGTGGTTCATACACTGTCTCTTGATGACAGCTCCAAAAGGAAAGCTCTGGGCAAGACTTAAGCAATGGTAGCATCACTAGAAGATGTGCGTGACTATCCCAGGTGCTAGTTCTGAAGTATTCAAGAGTCATACAGATGGATAAGTTCTTGTAGATCTGTTAAAAACAAAGAAACAAAAAGATGTCTCATGTCATATAGTTACACCTATAAAAGTATGTTGCAACTAAAATGATACAAGGGCCAATGCCCCATGTGAGGAAAGTAATTAGCATCTTGATTTCTTGGGTCTTTTTTATATATCGGTTGATGACTAAAACAAGCCTTTCTGTCTTCTCTAGTCATTATTGTCTATTGGCAAATAATAATACATTTGAATTTCACCAGGATATGTGTGTGTGTATACATACATATACACATACATACATATATGAATACATGTATTATTAATGTGTTCTATATGAAGGGCAAATGGAGGGGGATATAGCCCTGAACTTGGATACAAGTTCTGAATTTTAATGCTGCCTTGCACACTTGGTAGTTGTATAATTATGGGTAGGTCATTTACACTCTCACTTAAACACTTTAAACTCCTTCATCTGTAAAATGGGGCTAATAACGTTTGAGCTATCTGCCTGACAGGACTGTTAAAGGAAAGTAATTGTTCATATTAAAGCACAGTGTAAATGTAAGTAATCATTATTACATTTTACCTATTTTGCATTTTCAGAGAGACCTTTTCTCAGTCAATATCTTCATAAAGAAGAAATTCCATATGTAGTATAGTATATGTATCCTTATCCCTAACATTAGACTAGATTTTACTTAGACTAACAAATGGTTATCTTTTGCAGGAGAAAAATGGTGAGGGTGTTGATTAATGAGAACCTTCTGCCTCTATCATTCTGAAAAAATAAATCTGTTACAAAAAATATGTTGTTTAAAAGCATTGCAGAGAGATTTTAAATTTTTATTAAGAATTCTTGTAAGCCAGAGTCTTCTTCATAATATGTGAGTTATAGGAAATAAAGTCATCATTTTATGATCAAAGATTGACTCTTAAATGATGTGACAAAACTGATAGGTCATACAATAAACATAGGACTGGGAAGTAGGAGAGCAAAATTCTAGTTCTGACTTTGCCATACTGGGCAAATCACTTGGCTTTTCAGGGTGTCATTTTCCTCATCTGTATACTGATATTCTGAGGCAGTATCACATAGAGAGCTTATTTTTGAGCCAGAAAGACCTGGATTCAAATCCTGCCCCAGACACCTACTAGCTTTATGACCCTGGTCAAGTTGCTTAATCCCTTGGCCTCAGTTTCCAAATCTGAAAAGTGTTGAAATCAGTGACCTCTAAGGTTCTTTTTTTAGGTCTAAATCTATGATCCTTCTGATGCTGTTTTTTAAAAAAAATTTATGAAATGTCTTTATAAAAATTTTATTGATATATTTTCTTTTGATAGAAAAATACATTTCCATAAATAACCAAATGAATCCTAGTACAGAATACATTCCCTGAAAAACCAATTGAATAAATAATGCTCATTATGTAGGCTTTATCATATATGGTTGAATGGGCAATCTGTAGACTTACAGAAGTTACATACATAGGATGGGCAGACCTGGAATGCATTATAATATGCATTGTTAATAACCAAAATAATTAATTTGTACAAAACCTTTCTGTTTTCATTAAAATCATTATCATTGGTGGCAAATATATTGTATTAGAATTTTCCCAAGTATATGTATATTTGAATATTTATATATATGTTGATACAAAGCTCTGTAGGTTGTCCATTCAATTATATAAACCAGTCTGAACAATAGATATTCTTCATCTAGTTTTTTTTTCCTGTATGGATAGTTAGACCAAGCTCTTCTAAATGATTATAAATCTCAATGACTTTAAGAAACTCAATGACCTTAACTCCTCCCCTCCCTTTAAGTATTTTATTTTTTTCTAATTACATGTAAAGATAATTTTCTTTTTTAAAAAATTAATTTATTAGTTTAGATTCAGTTAACAAGATTCAATTCCGTAGTTCCTTGATTTTCAAATTTCCTTTACTTCCCTCCCCCCTCCCCACACGACAGCATATAGTCCAGTATAGGATCTGCAAATGCATTCATATTAGACATTAGTCCAATTACAAAGGCGTATTGTACTAGGTGGGATGAAAGATGGTAAGGAAGAAATAAAACCAAACAATGAAAAGAACAAGATCATTTAGTTTGCTTCCATCAGGATTCAGGCTCGGTTCTTTCTAGTTATATCTCTGGATGGCACATTTCTCACTTTCTTGAGTCTTTCGGGATTACCCTATATCACTGCATTGCTGAAAAGAGTCCAGTCTGTCATAGTTGGTCATCACAGATATGGTATGTCTGTGATTGTATACAAATTTCTTCTGATTCTACTCTTCTCGCTCAGCATCAGTTTGTATAAGTCTCTCCAGGTAATTATGAAATCCGTCACCTCCTCGTTTCTTATAGCACAATAAAATTCCATTACATTCATATACCACAACTTGTTTAGCCATTCCCCAATTGATGGGCACCCTTTAGTTTCCAATTCTTTGCAACCACAAAAAGGGCTGCTAAAAATATTTTTGTACATATGGGTCTTCCTCCCACTTCTATGATCTCTTTGGGATATAACCCTAGAAGTGGTATGGCTGGGTCAAAGGGTATGAAATTATTTATAATCCTTTGGGCATAATTCCAGATAGCTCTCCAGAATGGTTGGATAAGTTCACAACTCCACCAGCAATGTATTAGTGTTCCAATTTGTCCACATCCTCTCCAGCATTTGTCACTTTCTTGTTTTGTCATCTTAGCCAATCTGGAGAGATGTGGTATCTCAGAGCTGTTTTGATTTGCATTTCTCTAATTAATAGTGATTTAGAGCATTTCTTCATATGCTTATAGATATCTTTAATTTCTTTCTCTGAAAACTTCCTGTTCATATCCTTTGACCACTTATCAATTGGGGAATGACTTGTATTCATATATTGGCTCAATTCTCTATAAATTTTAGAGATGAGTCCTTTATCAGAGACACAAGTTGTAAAAATTCTTTCCCAATTTCCCACCTCCCTCTTGATCTTGGTTACATTGGCTTTGTTTGTGCAGAAGCTTTTCAATTTAATGTAATCAAAATTTTCCATTTTGCATTTTATAATGCTCTCTAATTCTTGTTTGGTCCTAAAATCTTCCCCTCTCCACAGGTCTGTCAGGTAAACTATTCCTTGCTTTCCCAAATTGCTTACAGTATCATCCTTTACACCTAGATCACGCACCCATTTGGACTTGATTTTGGTATATGGTGTTAGATAATGGTCTATGCCCAGTTTCTGCCATACTGTATTCCAGTTTCCCAGCAGTTTTTGTCAAATAGTGCATTCTTATCCCCAAAACTGGGGTCTTTGGGTTTATCGAACTATAGATTGCTATATTCATTAACTGCTGGGTCTCCTGCACCTAATCTATTCCATTGATCCACTACTCTACACCTCTGCCAGTACCAAGCAGTTTTGATGACTGCTGCTGTATAATGCAGATTAAGATCTGGCATAGCTAGTCCACCTTCCCTAGCATTTCTTTTCATTAATTCCATTGATATTCTAGACTGTTTGTTTTTCCAAATAAATTTTGTTATTATTTTGTCTAACTCCAAAAAGTAGTTTTTTGGTAAATTGATTGGTATGGCACTAAATATATAATTTAGTTTGGGTAAAATTGTCATTTTTATTATATTAGCTCGACCCAGCCATGAGCAATTGATATTTTTCCAACTATTTAGATCTGCTTTTATTTGTGTGAGAAGTGTTTTGTAGTTGTGATCATATAGATTCTGGGTTTGTTTTGGCAAGCAGATTCCCAAATATTTTATAATGTCTACAGTGACTTTAAATGGGATTTCTCTTCCTATCTCTTGCTGTTGAGTTTCATTAGAGATGTACAGGAATGCTGAGGATTTATGTGGGTTTATTTTATATCCTGCAACTTTGCCAAATTTATTTATTGTCTCTAGTAGTTTTTTACTTGATTCTCTAGGATTCTCTAAGTATATCATCATATCATTTGCGAAGAGTGATAGCTTGGTCACTTCTTTACCTAATTTGATTCCTTTGATTTCTTTTTCTTCTCTAATTTCTACTGCTAGTGTTTCTAGTACCAGATTGAATAAGAGGGGTGATAGTGGACACCCTTGTTTCACTCCTGATCTTATTGGAAAGGCTTTTAGTTTATCCCCATTGCATATAATACTTGCTGATGGTTTTAAATAGATGCTATCAACTATTTTGAGGAAGGCTCCATTTATTCCTATACTTTCTAGTGTTTTTAATAGGAATGGATGTTGTACTTTGTCAAAAGCCTTTTCTGCATCTATTGAGATTATCATGTGGTTTCTGCTAGTTTTATTGTTGATGTGCTCAATTATACTGATGGTTTTCCTAATATTAAACCATCCTTGCATTCCTGGAATGAATCCTACCTGATCAGAGTGTATTATTTTTGTGATAAGTTGTTGGAGCCTTTTGGCTAATATTTTATTTAGAATTTTTGCGTCTAAATTCGTGAGGGAAATTGGTCTATAATTTTCTTTCGCTGTTTTCTCTCTTCCTGATTTAGGAATCAGTACCATATTTGTGTCATAGAAAGAGTTTGGTAGGACTCCTTCACTAATTTTCCCAAATAGTTTGTAGAGTACTGGAGTCAATTGTTCTTTAAATGTTTGATAGAATTCACTAGTAAACCCATCTGGCCCCGGAGATTTTTTCCTAGGGAGTTCTTTGATGGCTTGCTTGATTTCTTTTTCTGAGATGGGGTTATTTAGGTAATTCACTTCCTCTTCAGTTAATCTGGGCAACTTGTGATTTTGTAAATATTCATCCATTTCACTAAGATTGTCATATTTATGTGCATACAATTGGGAAAATAATTCCTCATTATTTTTTTTTATTTCCTCTTCATTGGAGGTAGATTCACCATTTTTATTTTTGATACTCATAATTTGGTTTTCTTCTTTCTTTTTTTTATCATATTGACTAAGGGTCTATCAATTTTGTTGATTTTTTCATAAAACTAGCTCTTAGTTTTATTTATTAATTCAATGGTTTTCTTAATTTCAATTTTATTAATCTCACCTTTGGTTTTCAATATTTCTAATTTAGTACTAAATTGGGATTTTCAATTTGTTCTTTTTCTAGCTTTTTCAATTGCATGTCCAATTCATTGACCTCCCTTCTCTCTGCTTTAATTAAGTATGCACTCAGGGATATAAAACTTCCCTGAGAACTGCCTTTAGTGCATCCCACAAATTTTGGTATGTTGTTTCATTATTATCATTCTCTTGAATGAAATTATTGATTGTTTCTAAAATTTCTTGTTTGACCCACCAATTTTTTAGGATTAAATTGTTTAATTTCCAATTAGTTTTTAGTCTATCTTTCCCTGGCCCTTTATTGCATACAATTTTTATTGCATCATGATCTGAGAATGATGCGCTTAATATTTCTGCCTTTCTGCACTGGATTGTGAGGTTTTTATGCCCTAGTACATGGTCTATTTTTGAGTATGTACCATGCACTGCTGAGAAGAAAGTAAATTCCTTTATATCCCCATTCAGTTTTCTCCAGAGATCCATCATATCTAGTCTCTCTAAGATTCTATTCACCTCCTTAACTTCTTTCTTGTTTATTTTGAGGTTAGATTTATTGAGTTGAGAGAGGGGAAGATTAAGGTCCCCCACTAGTATAGTTTTGCTATCTATTTCTTCCTCTAATTCCTTTAACTTCTCTTCTAGGAATTTAGATGCTATACCACTTGGTGCATATATATTAAGTAGTGATATTGCTTCATTCTCAATGGTGCCTTTTAGTAGGATATAGTTTCCTTCCTTATCTCTTTTAATTACATCTATTTTTGCTTTTGCTTTATCTGAGATAAGTATTGCTACCCCTGCTTTTTTTACTTTAGCTGAGGCATAATAAATTTTACTCCAACCTTTTACCTTTACCCTGTGGGTATCCCTTTGTTTCAAATGTGTTTCTTGTAGACAGCATATTGTAGGATTATGGTTTTTAATCCATTCTGCTATCCACTTCTGTTTTATGGGAGAGTTCATCCCATTCACATTCACAGTAATAATGACTATCTGTCTCTTCCCCTCCATCCTATTCCCTCCCCTGTTTATGTTTTTGTTTCTTCCTTCTCCCTTCCCCTCCTTGAAGTTTTCCCTTTTGACCACCCCCTCCCTCAGTGTTCCCACCCAGTGATCCCTCTTCTTAACCTACCCTCTCCCCTTACTACTATTTCCATCCCTTCTAATCCCCCCTTTAGTCTCCTCTTTTTCACCCCCCCCCCCTTACCCTTCTGTTTTCTATAGGACACAATAAGTTTTTATACTTATCAGAGTGAATTACTCCCCGTTTGATTCCAAACCAATGAGAGTGAATTTCAAACACTGCTCCTCTCCCTCCCTCCTTTTCCTCTATTTAATGAATTTATGTGTCTATTCACATTAAAATCTTAAACTTCACTGATTTAAGTTGATCCCTCTTTGAACCAGAACCAGTGAGAATAGTGTTTAAATGATGTTCCTCTCCCTCTTTCTTTCCCCTCTTCTATAATGTGTTTTATTGTCTCTTCAGATGGCATATTTTACCTTTTCCTATCTAATCCTTTCCTTTTTCCCATTACAGTCTCTTTGATCCCCTTAATAGTTTTTTTTTTTAGACATCAGGTTAGTGCGTTCATACCCACACCCTCTATCTAAGTATAACCCTTTTGAAGGTCATGATAATCATAAAGATTTTGAATATTGACAGTTATCAGCTCCACATATAGGGATGTGAACATTTTGCTCTTGTTGCATCCCAAGTAATGAGCATGTGTTTGTGGGTGTGGGTGTATGCACTTATGCATGTGTGAGTCTGTGTTTCTCTTGTTTACCTTTTTATGTCTTTCTTGAGTCTTGTAATTGGAGATCAAATTTTCCATTGAGCTCTGGCTTTTTCATCAGGAACATCTGGAAGTCCCTTATTTCATTAAACAACCATCTCCTTGCCTGGAAGATTATGCTCAGTTTTGCCATGTAGTTAGTCCTTGGTTGTAGTCCTAGCTCTCTTGCCCTACAAAATATCAAATTCCAGTCCCTCTGCTCTTTTAATGTAGAAGCTGCTAGGTCCTGTGTGATCCTAACTGTAGTTCCTCGATGTTTGAATTGTTTCTTTTTGGCTGCTTGTAGAATTTTTTCTTTAATCTTGTAATTCTGGAATTTGGCTACTATATTTCTTGGAGTTTTCAGTTTGGGATCTCTCTCAGGAGGAGTCCGGTGAATTCTGTCGATAGTTATTTTATCTTCTGATTCCAGGACCTCAGGACAGTTTTCTTTGACAATCTCTTGGAGGATGTTGTCTAGGCTGCTTTTTTCATCATGGCTTTCTGGTAGACCAATAATTCTTAGGTTGTCTCTCCTGGATCTGTTCTCTAGGTCAGTTATTTTTCCAGTGAGATATTTTACATTTTCTTGCAATTTTTTGATCTTCTTGAAAGATAATGCCATGCTCTTTTTAAAAGCATAGCATTCAGGTAGTCCAATAATTTAAAAATTATCTCTCCTGGATTTATTTTCCAGGTCAGGTGTTTATCCAACAAGATATTTCACATTGTCTTCTATTTTTTTCATTCTTTTGGTACTGTTTTATAATATCTTGATTTCTCATAGAATCATTAGCTTTTTTTGCCTTCCTATTCTCCCCCTCCCTTGCAACCACTTCCCCTTGCTTCTTCTACATGAGATAGCTTACCCTACCCTGTCTCTCCCCATCTCCCCTTGCAACTTTCCTCTCTCACCTCATAATTTCATCCCTTGAGTATTCTCCCTTCCCAACAAATTCAACCTATGCCCTCTATCCATATATAACTGTAACCATATACACACACATTCACATATGTATTCATATGACCACACCCCCTTCTTCCATTATTTTCATAGTGAGAAAGATATCATCATCAGTCACTGTTATTGCTTTTCTATATAGAAATGTAAATAGTTCAACTTTGATAAGTTCCTTTTGATTTCTTTTCCCTGATTACCTTCTCAGGCATCTCTTGCTTCTTGTGTCTGGATGTCAATTTTTTTTTCATCCTGATTCCAAGACTAGTTCTCTAGATGCTATGCAATATCACCTTTTCCCTAGAAATGTAGTTCTTTTATATAGGCAATGGGGTTTAGAAATCTATCTTGCCTTACAAGAAAGTAAGGGGGAAGGGGGGAAGGGAAGGATAGAGGAAATATATGAGAGGGCAGACTGGTGGAAGGAGTAATCAGAATTCTTTCCATCTTGGGGGGGGGTAGGGGAATGATGGGGAGAAAATTTGGAATTCAAAAATCTTGTGGAAATAAATTTTGAAAATTAAAAATAAATAAATTCTGAAGAAAAGAAATTTAGTTCTTTGCAATTCAGTATTATTACTGATGTTACTTTTTGTCTCTGTGTATCTCCTTGGATGTTGAGTCACTAACTCAGTACTCTGAATCTCAGACTTTGTCAGCTCATTTATGAAGTGAAAGTGTTCATAATGCCTTTCTGTTGCTGTTTGGTTGTGTCAAATTCTTTGTGACCTTTGTGGACCAGAGCATGCCAACACCATGCATGGGGTATTCTTGGCAAAGATACTGAAGTGGTTTGCCATTTCCTTCTCCGGTAATGACTTGTCTACCAAGTAATAAATAGACACAGCTGTTTAACAATGGAGGATGCTCTATTTTTCAGAACCAAAAATGACTTGGAGAGTTGAATATCTTTGCAAGGTAGGTATAACTGTCATCCTAAACTGATTTGATGGGTACATTTTTGGGAAGTGAGGAAAAAGATGTTTGGGCTGCAAAACCACTAAGGCCCTCCTAATTAAGTCCCTAAAATACAGGAAACCCCCAATCAAATTTCTATAAATATCTCATTGATGCAGCCCATCAGTCAAACACAGCATTTCCTCAAGGAAATTACTATAAACTTAATGTCAATCACTAGGATTCTGGGGTCGGGGAGGGAATGACACAGTGGCTTTAAGTTCACATTCAATATTGCCTTAGTCTACACAAATAATATTAATGAAAAAAACTCCAATGTTCAGGCGCCATATAGACTGCATAGTGGATAGACTTGGAAGTCAATGGCAGGCTGCATTTATACTAACAAACAAAGCAGTTTCTCAGGGAAAGGAATTATTTATGAGGGAAAAATATCAGCTGCAGCATATTGATGCTATAAATAGAAAAGGCTAAGACGGATTCCCTCATGCTTAAACTACTCCCTGAGAATGAGTTAGGCGAGGTTAACTCTTTCAGCCCTTCAGGAAGTGCTCTGATGCAGTCAGAGATGGGAGTGCATCCTGAAAAAAGTTCATGTCTTTTCTAAATGAGATAGATTTGAATGGGATGTAGACTTTTGGATGCCATGGGTCTGGTTCAAACCCTGGCTCCAACTCTTCTAACTCTGTGACTGTGAGTCATTTAACCTTGTCCTAATCACTGGGTTATCATAACATTTGTCTTACCTACCTCCTGGACACAATTCAGAGAAATGATTTATAAACAATAAAACAATCAACATCAAACATTCAACTTGTATGATTTTTTTTTCTTGCTGGATTGATGATCTATTTCTTTTTTATCATTGTATAGCTATAGTTTGGCTTTTGGGCAGTTGATCTATCCCAGTGGATGGATCAGCAGGCCTGAAGTCAGGAAGACCCATCTTTGTGAGTTCAAATTCGACTTCAGAGACTTACTAGCTGTGTAGCTTTCAGCAACTCACTTAACCTTTTCTGCCTCAGTTTCCTTATCTGTAAAATGAGCTGGAGAAGGAAATGGCAAACCACTCCAGTATCTTTGCCAAGAAAATTCCAAATGGCATCACAAAGTCAGACAGGACTGAAGAACAACAAACTATAGTTTTGCTTCTGGGGGACACTGGAGAAATCTGATTCATTCTCACAATTTTCTCCTACAGGCACAGAAAGGTGTTATATGGCAGAGATAGGGAGAAGGGAAGAGAACATTCCTTTCGGTAGTACTCATGTTTATAGAACTAGAGTCGGCAGGAATTTCAGAGGCCACCTAATGTAACAACTGCTCCTCAATTTAACAGGTGAGAAAAGGGAGGCCCAAGGAGGTAAAGTGAATTCCTTAAGGAAGAAAGCAGAAGCAAAATTTGAACCCAGACTCTCCGACTCCAGAGACAATGCTCTTTCCACTGCGCCACGTGGTTCATCCTGGGTTTTTTTCCCCTGGCACAATGTCCATATGACATCCTGTTATGTTCAACATCTTGTACAAGTCAGCAGTTGGAAAATGAGGTTTCACTCTTGGCCTGGGGATATGAAATATGTCTCCCTTAAGACTTACAACCTCATTGTCTCTCCAGAACCAGTGGGGGAGGAATGGCTCATTACAGCCATGAATTAATGTCAGGCCTCCATCATGTTGGGGGAAGGAGTGACTCCCTGTGGAGAAATTACGGAAGTGTGTGCAAAAAAGAATGGCAAACTAGGATGGATTGTGATGTCATTGTGGGGAGCGGGTGGAGCAAGGGACATTCAAATTACCAAGATCATAGATTCATCTGAATATTTGAGTAATATCTTGGGCTCGTAGGACTTACTGTTGGAGCCCCTCTGGTTGGTGAGGAAACTGAGGCCCAGAGAAATTAAGTGACTTAGTCAAGGCCACTCAAGACATAAGAAACACCTAAAAAAGTAGTGGAACCTAAATCTTTTGCCCAGATCCAGTTGCTCATTCTACCCTCTTTCTAACCCTGGTTAGCTCTACCACTCCCCTTCTGGGTTGTCCTGTCCCCTTTCATAGATGCCCTGCCTTTCTTTTGGGCCATTAGCCTTTAGCTAACAAGTCCTCTGAGCGCTATATTCAGTCACCTTCTCCATATCTGAATTCTACCTTAGACCTGCTGGTTCTCACAGTGTTGTTGTTGTTTTAAAAAGTGTCTCGCTGTTGGAAATGATCCAGAGTTATAAATTCACTATAAAACATGTTACAGATTCCCTCCAGTTAGAGACATATGGCCACAGGGGAGCGTGAAGGGTCATTACTCCAGACTTGATTTTTCTCCCCTTGTCATCTTCTGACAGCTGTGCTCTAACTCTTCCGTTATCCTCACTGTAATCAAGGAAAAGACATTTGGCTCCATCTTTAGAAAGAATGTGGCACTTAAGGGACTTAGCAATGCACCAGTTTTCACAGCAGGTTCAGCTGATTGTTCCTATTTCCCATTATATTATAAAGTACAAACTCCAAATAGCTGTTAGTTACCAAAAAGAAGGAAAACATTTTCTGAAAAAATAATTCAATAGCTTCCTTGGGCACAAACCATATTTTAAAAATAAAATAATAAACAATCTTATGATCTACCAAATCCACCAGTATATATGAAAACATGAATTAACCCCTTCCAGAAAGGAGCCAGGGCTCTGAGTTAGTTCATGAAATAATTAGGCATCTCCCCAGGGTGCCTTTCGCTCCTCACCAATATGGCTTTTCCAACACTTAGCTGGGAATGAAAAAAGAAGGTCAAACTAAAAGTGAGTTTTATTTTGGTCAACTAGGCTTAATGGTAGTCAACTTAGATTACTGGAGTGACTTGATGAGATAGGGCCGCCCCTTGGAAAGAATATTAAAGTTGGATCTTGTATTTGAGGATGATAAAAATTCCCAAGTTTCTGGAGGTGTTATCAAACCAGAGATGGTCATAGAAACAGAATGAATGGGCCAAGAACTTATCTATGTGTAAACCCAGCTCTGGGCCTTGGATTCAGGGTTAACTAGCAGAGGGCATTGCTACAGAATTTTTTTTTTTTTTTGCAGGACTTACAGTATTAGTCAAGTTAGGCAATAAGTTGTAAATGCCTACTACATGCCAGGCCCTGGGGATACAAGGATAGGGAAAAAAATAAAAGGCAAAAAAGGCAAAAACCCCCTCACCATCTAAAGCTTCTCCATCCTTTCATTTTACAGATATCCTAGAAAAACAAGTGACTTGTTGAAACTGATAGATACAGCTAATAAGTGACATAAAGGAGCCATGCATCAAACCTGATTCTCATCCAAGGGTGATGTCTACTGTTCCATGATGTGGAGACTCAAGGCCTCAAGTTGTGAAGTGAGGCCTACTTCAGTCCAAGGCTGAGCAACACATAGGATCATAGAGGACCCCATGTTTGAGCTAGAATTTTAGCCAGAAGGTAGTTCTGGATGAGCAAAGTCTTAACTCTTCCCAGAGACTTTATGGAAAGTAAAAGAATGTTTCTTATGGGACTCTGTGCTTTGAACTGCTCTCCTTTATTGGTTTCTATAATAACCAATAATTGCTGTGGGCAGATAGGTGTGAAAGTGGATAGAGCACTAGTCTGGAAACCAGGAAGACTCATCTGCCAACGTTCAAATCTGGCCTCAGACACATTAGCTGTGTGACCCTGGGAAAGTCATTTAACCCTGTTTGCCTCAGTTTCTTCATCTGTAGAAATGAGATGAAGAAGGAAATGGCAAACCACTCCAGTATCTGCCAAGAAAGCCCCAAATGGAGTCAGAGTCTGAAACAACAACAATTGCTGTGATGTGTATATGTGTATGTGTGTGAGTGATATGGATATCAATTCAGCATGCTGAAAAATATAAATGTTTAGGGGCCATAAAAGGAGGAAGCATGGGACAGTGGGAAGAGCATGCTCATTTTCTAATTGTATGGTCTTGGGTAAATAATTTAATTTCTCTAAGTGAGTGTGTGTGTGTGTGTGTGTGTGTGTGTGTGTGTGTGTGTGTGTGTGTGTGAAATTGGAGTATTTTATTAAAATACTGGGCCACAATTTTTTAGGTTTCATTTTCCTCATCTGAAAATGAAGAAGTCTGGGTAACTTAAAAAATAAATCTCTTCTAGTTCTAGATCCTTTGATCCAATGACATTTAAGGTCCCCTTTTCTCTAATCTTGCAATTCTCGTTAACTCATCCTCATTGATAAAGTTTGGCCAATAGATGGCGCCAGAACTCTTTTCACTACATTGGGATGACCCTTTAACATTGGGGCTGAACCTAATTGGATTTTGACCAAATCATCTTTGACCTCTTTAAACATTTTTAAGAAAGTAAAAGTTACAAGATTCCAACGTAGAGCCTACTGATTAGTGTTGGGAAAGTTTTGGGTTTGACGCTTTTCATCTATAGCCTGTATGGCATCCCTTATCTGGTAGCTCAAGGATGCTTGGAAGATAGGCAAAGATTCAATGGATATGTAAATGTGCTGCCGTAAGTTACATCTAAGCCCTTGGTACCCACTTTTACAAAACAATTTTAACCTAAAGTTTTAGATCTTATTTTTAGATTTTTAGATCTTGGGTTTTGGCTCAATCTTTGGTGTTTTCTCTGACTTTTACAGGGTCTAAAATGTTCTAAAGGCAAGCAAATAATTTTTTAAGGCAATCAAAGTTAAGTGAGTTGCCAAGGGTCATACAGCTGGTAAATATCTGGGGCTACATTTGAACTTAGGTCTTCCTGACTCCAGGACCAGTACTCTATCCACTGTGCCACCTAGCTGCTCTAAGTACATCATTTCTAAAAGTTGTGTGACTATGGGCAAGTCACTTGACTTGAACTTCTTTCCTCATTTTAAAAACAAGGATAGCAATAGGGTTGTTCTAAATCTTAAAGTGATGTAGAAATATGAATAATTATAACTCTACAACTAGGGTGGAAATATTGTACAGTGGAAAGAGAAGTTGAGGTAAAATATTACTTTAGTTACTTATCTGTGGGACCTTGTTTTGTTGTTGTTCAGTCATTTTTTCAGTTGTGTCTGACTCTTTGTAACCTGATTTAGGGTTTTCTTAGCAAGGATCTTGGAGTGGTTTGCTATTTCCTCCTCTAGCTTGTTTTACAGATGAGGAAACTGAGGCAAAAAGGGACAAGTGATTTTCCCAGGGTCACGCACTCAATGTTTGAGGCCAAATTTGAACTCAGGAAGATGAGTCTTCCCTGACTTCAGTTCTGGCACTCTATCCACCTAGCTTGGACACATTACTTAAATTTCTCTGTCTCCATTTCCTTACCCTGTAAAATGAGGGGGTTGGATTCCGTGGATTTTAGGTCCTACCTAATTCTTTTTTTTTTTTTTTTTGCTTTGTGGAGGGCAGTTGGGGTTAAGTGACTTGCCCAAGGTCACATGGCTAGTAAGTGTTAAGTGTCTGAGGCCGGATTTAAACTCAGGTCTTCCTGACTTCAGGGCTGGTGCTCTACTCACTGTGCCATCTAGCTGCCCCTATCCCATCTAATGCTTAATCTATTAGACCTCAAATCTAAATTCTAAGACCTATAGCATGAATGTACTATAGCAATATACAGTCAAATCCCTGGTGGCCCACTGAGAAGATTAGGTTCTTTATTGTCTTGGGAGATTTCCTTAACAAATCATTGACCAAAGGAAGAGTGACATACTTATTTGAAGTATATTTCAAATTAGATTGATGTACTATAACTGGGATGTCTGAGATTTTAGTTGTCCCTCCGTAATCACAGCTTCATACAAGGGGAAGCAGAACTACCTCAGGAGTGCCCTAGACACAGAAATAACAAGTTTCTGGTAATAACCTTGCAATTGCTAAGTTATCTACAGTCTACACCATTGAAACTTCTCTCCTGAGGGGAGATGGAGGGGTGCATTTTATCACTCTTAGTACTTGAAACCTGATAGCAAAAGTTAACTTTCTGAGAATGTTTTTAATTTATGAGCCCTTAGGATACAACCATGCACAGCACCATTCAAAAGAATCATAAATCCTGAACCGAAAGGGACTTTGTCTAGTAATTTATACACAGTCTCTAGCAACTATCTGATATTCTCCAGAAATACTGATTCAATTTCAAATTTCAGCTTCTATGAATTTATTTTGAGGATCTCTTTGAAATAGAAATTCTTCACCTGGAGGCTGTAAACATAATTTTTTTTCTTTTGCTAACTGTATTTTAATATAGTTGTCTTATTTTGTAATCCTGTCTATTTTATTTTATGCATTTAAAAATGTCATTCTGAGAAAGGGTCCATAGGCTTCATCAGACTGCCAAAAGGGGTCATGATACAAAAAAGGTTAATAATCTCTGTTGTTCAGTTTTGTGTGACTCTTCATGACCTCATTTGCGGTTTTCTTGGCAAAGGTACTGGAGTGTTTTGCCATTTCCTTCTTTGGATATTTTTACAGATGAGGAAAACAGGGTTAAGTGACTTGCTCAGGGCCACACATCTAATAAGTGCCTGAGGCCACATTTGAACTTATCTTCCTGACTTCCAGTACTGACTCTCTATCCACTGCACCACCTAGCTGCCCCTGCCCTAAAATATTCTTGTAGCCTTACAATGATAGAGAACTCACTATCTCTTGAGGCAGCCCATTTCATTTTTGGACAGTTTGAATAGTTGGGAAGCTTTCCCTTACACTTTACCAAACTCTGCCTCTCTTGAACTGAATTCTCTGGGGTCACAACAAAACAAGATGCCTTTTCTAGATCAGAACCTATCAAAAACATGGAGAGAGCTGTTAAATTACCTCTCAGTCAGATTCTTCTTAAGAAAGAACAACTCATTTCCATCAGCAATCCTTGCCTAACATAGGTTTTCCTAACTGTCCTGACCTCTCTCTTAAGGATGCTCTTCGTATTCTCAGTGTCATTCT
Organism: Gymnobelideus leadbeateri; assembly: GCA_011680675.1. NCBI lineage: Eukaryota > Metazoa > Chordata > Mammalia > Diprotodontia > Petauridae > Gymnobelideus > Gymnobelideus leadbeateri. Next base: position 97,770 of record WOXC01000638.1, on the reverse strand, counting down.
GAAAATATTTTGTCCAGAATAGAACAGACCACAATAATTCAATGTGGTCCGATCAGGGCAGGGTGATGCTAGTATCTCCTTGTTCACACTGCTTCCAAAATGCAACCTAAGATTGTATTAGCTGCTATGTCACCTACTAACTGATATTGAGCTTTTAATTACAGGTCTTTTTTTTTTTAAACATGAATTGCTGGCTAGGCAAACCTCCCCCATCCCCTATAGATAGTTCTTGCTTTATGTAAACTTGCATTATGCAAATTTGACTTTATGTAAAGAATTGTGAAAGAAATCTGAATGAGGATTCTACACGAGGATCTGTTTGAACTGTTAACTGCGAAAATTGCAAAAAAAGAAAAGGAAGTTTCAGAAACCGAAGTCAAACCACAAAGGTTCACAATAAAACAGTTGGCGGAAGCGTTTCACCATTCAAGTGAATTTTTTTCCTGTGTTGAAAAGATGGATCCAAATGCTTCAAGATTATTGAAAGTTCAAAGACTACTTGAGGATAATATTGCTTGCTGTCGTCAGATACATGAGGGAAAAAAAGAGAACCACCGTCCAAACATCTCTCGATAACTTCATTAAAAAAGTTGTGCAGCCAACCACAAGTGATAAAGACTAGATGCGATGTTTGGGTAAGGGGCAACTTACCGCACAACCATATTAACCTTGCTGTGCAGTACTGTGCATATTTTATTATTAACTTTACCTTTCATTTCATCATTCTGTTTATCACGGTTGTTTTGTTGTTGCTGCTTAGTTGTTTTCAGTCACGTCCAACTCTTCATAATCCTTTTGGGGATTTTCTTGGCAAAGATACTGGAGAGTTTGCTATTTCTTTCTCCAGATCATTTTTACAGAAGAAGGAACTAAGACAAACAGGGTTAAATGATTTGTCCAGGGTTACACAGCTAGTGTCTGAGGCTGAATTTGAACTCAGATCTTCTTGATTCCAGGCATAGCACTCTATCTACTCTGTCATCTAGATGGCCTGTTATTATCATGGTATAGTATTTAATATGTCTGCATTTTGGTACATTTTATGAGTTTCATAAAAGTATTATTTTGTGCATGTCCTTGTTATATTGACTAAGTGAAGTGGGTAGGTAGGGAAAATTTGCATTACATAAAAATCACTTTACTTAGAGGTCTGCAGAATGATTCACTTGTATATAGCAAGAACTGTCTGTACTTCTGTAGTTTAGTTTTTGAGCTTAAAGGGTAGCACTTTAACATTATACCTACTAAATTTCCCTCCAAGCCTTGTGACATTTGTAAATTTGGTAAATCACCTGGGCATTTGTTTAAGTTATTTACAAACAGTGAACTGCAGAGGGCCAAGGACAGGTTCCTGGGACATCTTATTGGAAAATCCCTTCTAGTTGGACGCAGGTCCATTAATAAATTATTGGGGGGGGAGCAGTGGCTGGCCTTTCAACAGTTTCCAACCCACCCAGATGTGTTAGTATCTAGCCCATGTCTCTATGTCTTATCTGCAACAATATCACAAGAAGAACTTAATGAAATGAGATGCTAAAATTCAGGAATATTATATGTATGACATTCCTTTGATTTACTAGTCTCTTAGTAATTCTGACCAAAAGGAAATTCAGAGATTCGTCAACATTTATCAGAATCTAGGTTTTGAGTACTCTGCAGTCAGAAAATCTGTTTTCAAGTCTTACTGCCAATGATTGTTGCTGGTGAATCCTTGGGTAAGTTACTTAATCAACCAGGCCTCAGCTACCTCATTTGTAAAACAGAGGGGTTGAATTAGGTAGATTGTATTTAACCTAGGGTCTTTGACATTGTTTCAAAAAAATTGATAATTCTATTTCAATGTAATTTGTCTCCTTTGTAATCCTATACCTTTTGCTTAATGTATTAAAAATGTTAATTTGAGGAGTCCATAGGCTTCAGCAAGCTGGCATAGGAAGTTCCGAGACACAAACTGGTTTCAAAATATTCTCTTAGAAAGCCTCTTAGCCACTGCTAGGTCTTAATCTGGATCCAAAATCATGATCCCATGATTGATCATGGACTGGGGGCTCAAAGATAAAAAAAAGGAATTTTTGCTTTCATGGAGATTCTTTTCTCCTGGGAAGAAGGAGAAATACAACATATGGTTAGAGAAGGGAAAGACAAGGAAAAATTCTAAAAAGTTTTAGTAAAAATTGAGAAAGAAGGAAATGCTTTTAGTTGGGAGGATCAGAGATGGTTTCATAGGGGAGAAAGGCTCTGAATTGGTTGGGAGAACGGACAGATCGACTCATTCCAACAATTAGCCAATTCCATTAAGATCCACCAGTCAAGCCTGTAACTTGAATTTATTTGACTATCTCTCTGAATGAATTTATCTAAGAATCTGAACCATCTATGTGTAGGCACAATTAGACTCATACATTCTGGGGCCAAACTTCTGGTATTATCATATCAGTATTCTTCCAGGCATGTTTCTTAGCTGGGAGTGTGGAACATTATATGGTCTCCAAGAGATTTGAGTTCAAGATCACCTTAAAGGGCAAGTGAGAAGGATAGCATGGGTATGAGGAGGTTGCCACATTGCATTAGGTAGGATTAGGTAGGAGTGGTTAGTAAAGGTTGGTATCAAAGGTATATAGGACTGAAAAAAGAGATGAACCAGCTAGGGATAACTAATGACCTGTATGTCATATTGGTATCCTTTTGATGAGAAAAAAGTACAAGGCAGGCCCTCATTTCATTGGGTGGATAGCCTGTGTTGAACTTACAGAAGGATGGAGATGAAAACTTCATATGATGGGTAACCATGGATGGGAAACTCTCTACACTATTTCAGGGGAATACCCACATTAAGAAAATCACAGATCCACTGGAACACTAGAGTTAATGGTATCACAGAAAAAAGACCAGGATTAAAACGATGTGACATAATGTTGGAGGCAGGGGCAGGGGAGGTTCCTTTTCTAAAGACAATAGTTTGCAAGTGTGGAAGGTAAATGCAAGTGATTGTAATTTTCTTGTTAATATGATCCAGCAATTTCTTTAATTGTTTCCCCCTGTTATTATCAGTTCTGTCTATGTATAAAAATGTCACCCCAAAACCTTTTATTAGCTTTACTGCTTCCTGCTGCTGAGATAAAACCATTTCTGTCTGGTGGTGATGGATGTAAACTCTTTGTACAAAGACAATTGTTAGGTCTCAGTGGGGGGAAGTGAAAATTAGCTGCTGGAAGAGAGATTTCAAATTAAGACCACTTGTATCTGAGATCAATTGGAACTTAATAACATTATTTGAAAACTGATGTCTCTAATTAATTCTTTTATTACCTTGAAATACATTTTTTTAAGGAGAGATATCTGTGTAAAACTCCCTTCTCTCAGAAAGGAAGGGAGGTATTACACAGATAATTTCCCTGCAGAGCAGAGCAAATAAGGAATATTCAGTTAGAGGATTTTTAAGTCCTCTGGCATGGGAAGTTCACAGATGGAAATTTCATAAGTCACAGGTGAAAGAGGTCTTTCTGGACATAGGGGATAGCATAAGTAAGGTCACCTATTTAATTGTTATGGCTTCCATGTAATACTTTGGACTCAAACTGAGCCTGTCCACTGAAAGCTGTAGGCGATCTATCATCATCCTTTTGTTCTTTTCTCTAAAGATAGGAAAGTGCTATGTGTGAACAAGGGATGGTGAGTAACCCATTTGAACTGGAGTATGGTAGATGTGGAGATAAGGCTGAAAAGATAAAGAGGTACCAGCATGTGGAGGATCCTAAGTAATAGGCAAGAAAGGAAAGTTTGGATTTTACTTGGTAGGTTGGTAATAGGGAGACTTGGAATTATTTGATCAGGACAGTGATATTATCCTCATGGACAATTCTTCATCTCCTGTCTCCACGCCTTTCCAACCACTTTCTCCCATGCCAAGAATGCAATCATTCCTTGCCTTTGCCTCTTTGAATTCCTCATTTTCTTAAAAATTCAGCACAAGTACCACCTTTTATGTTAAACCTTTCCTGAACTCCCCAACTTCTGTGCCCTTCCTGGGCACTAGACCCTTCTAGCCCCCTGGTCTAGGTGGACACTAAGAACCCATCCAACTCTGAAATGCTATGATTCTGTGATCTTGTGAGGCTGTTCATTAGGCAAGTGATAATGAGAGCCTAGAATAGGTTAATAACAATGGGAATAGGGGATAAAATGAAATAATCTAATTGGAAATACTTTAGATATCAGAAGTGACTTAGCATTATATAGTTATTTCAGAACTCACATAAATTTCTAGAATTTAGAGGAGTTAAAAATATACCTTTCTCCAATGAAAACTCATGAGGATAGACATAAAATGTGCTTCCACATTGCAGCAGATCTCTAATCTCGCCTATTTGGGTACCCTCTAACAGTGCAGATTAAAACTTACCTATGCATTCTTATCCCATGTGGCTCTTGTCTTGTCCTCCTTCTGCTCTACCCTTTCTGCCAACCCCCAAACCTTTCCTGCACATACTCTGAAATTCAGTGATGCTGGCCTCTCCTCTTTCTTGCATAAGACACTCAATCTCCAGACTCCAGGTTATTTTCACTGGCCCAAGCTGGGAATTCTCATCCTTTGCCTCCTGGCTCCCTTGGCTTCCTTCAAGTTCCAGCTAAAGTCCACCTTCCATAGGATATCCCTTAATACTAGTACCTTCCCTCTGTTGATTTTTTTCAAATTTATCCTGTATATAGCTTGTTTATATGTAGTTATTATTCATTTGTTTTTAATATTCATTTTTTAAAATTTGAGTTCTAAATTCTCTCCCTTCCTCCCACCCACTCTGACCCACTGTGAAGATAAGAAATGTGATTTCATGATTTCATCTGAAATTATGAACAACATATTTCCATGTTAGCCATGTTGCAAAAAAAAAAAATAACAAAACAAGAAAAATAAAGAAAGGATAAAATTGTGTTTCAATCTACATTTAGACTCCATTAGTTCTTTCTCTGGAGGTGTATAGCATTTTCATCATAAGTCCTTTGAAATTGTCCTGGATCCTTGTATTGATCAGCATAGCTAAATCATTCACTGTTATCATTGTACAATATTGCTGATTCTGTGCACAATGTTCTCCTGGTTGTGTTCACTTTGTGAGTTCTTATAAGCATTTTTATGTTTTTCTGAAACCACCCCGCTCATCATTTCTTATATAAGTATTCCACAACTCATTCAGCCATCCCTCAAAACAGATGAGCATCCCCTCAATTCCCAATTCTTTGCCTCCACAAAAAGATCTCTTATAACTATTGTATGTGTGGATCCTTTTCCTTTTTCTTCCATCTCTTTGGGATACAGACCAAGTAGTGATGTTGCTGAGTCAAAGGGCAGGCAGTTTTATAGCCATTTAGGCACAGTTCTAAATTGCTTTCCAGAATGATCAGACTAGTTTACAATTCCATAGCAGTGAATGCATTAGTGCCCCAAATTATTCATATCTTCTATAACATTTATCATGTTTCTTTTCATATTAGCCAACCTGATAGGTGAGAGGTGATACTTTAGAGTTGTTTTAACTTGCATTTCTTTAATTGACTGATTTAGAGCATTTTTTCATATGACTATAGATAACTTTGATTTTTTTTCCCTGAAAACTGCCTGTTCATATCCTTTAACTATTTATTAACTAGGGAATGAGTTGCATTCTTATAACTTTGACTCATTTTTCTAGATATATGAGAAATGAGACCTTCATCAGGGAAACTTTCTATAAACTTTCCCTGTTTTCTGCTTTCCTTCTAATCTTGGTTCTCTACCTTCTCTTCCTCCACAATAGATGTTGCTGTATAAGCTACAATTTCCTTTTAAAAATTCCTAAGAAACATCAAATAAAATGAACACTTTTATATACAAAGTAGACTAGAAAAACAGTATTGGACACAAAACTGTGAATATTATGTACATCTTACTTTTCTGTTGAAGTATATAAGTTTAGCATGTAATTTTGAAAGTGATCCTCTATCTCTACATACTCTATAATCCAACTACAAGGGCTTGTATATAGTTCCTTGCACATGACAGTTAAGTCTCCTTTTCGTTGGTTGACTTCTATTCCTGGAATCTTCTCTTACCCTTACCTCTACCTCCTGGATTCCTGATCCTCCTTTAATATTCAGCTCAAATCCCACCCTCTGGAAGAGGTCTTGCCTGGCTCCACCCAACTGCTGATGCCTTCCTATGCTGTAAATATGTAAATTTCTACATACAGAGTTATTTTGCATGTTGTCTTTCCCATAAGAATGTGCACTCTTTGAGGGCAGGTACTATGTTTTTTGCTTTCTTTGTGTCCTAGTACTTACATAGTACCTGACACACAGTAAACACTTAATAAATGCATCTTGACTAATTACTGATCTATATTAATATTCCATAATCTGTTTAGCTGTTCTCCAGCTAATGAATACTCCAGCTGAAGAGTACAACATGTCCCAGAACATGACATCTTTGTTCCTATATCTATTGTGCATTTATTTTTTAAACAATTTAGACTTTCTGCAGTGTTAACTTAGTACATACTCACACTTGGCTAGAGGGGACAAGGGGAAGTATTTAATACACGTCTACATGTGTCAGCCACTGGGCTAAGTGCTTTACAAACAGGTTAATGTTTAGCCTGAATCCTTCCCCTCTCAAGGTCAGAGAGTTTTCCCATTTATAGCCTGAGTGCCTAAGAACGGGACTGAGCGAAGGCTAAGATCTATGGGATATGGTTAGGAAGAGGCTATGGACCCCAACAAGAACCAAGATGAGTAGGAAAATAACATAGGTTTAGACAAATGCCACACTCTTTCCTCCCCAAAGTTACTTCTATTTAAAAATTCTTAAATTACAAATAGAAATATTATAAATAACTTGAAAATAAAATAAGAGAATAATAAACCTATTTTCCAGGGGGAAAGTACTGTAACATCTTGAAAGAAGTTGGGTTTTGTTGTTGTTTTTTTTTTGGTTAAAAAGATTATCCTAAATATCCATATCATTTTGGTGTAGAGGTCATCCTTAGATTCCTTAAGGTTATGCCCATGCTACTTCTAGTTGGTTCTTTCAGTCTGGAATGGCTTCTCCTGCCATTTTGTCAGCCAGCAGTAACTTCTGGCTGAGCATTAGCTTAAGTCTGTATAACTTCATTGCCAGTAGGTGAATTCTTTGAACTTGGTGATCTCTACTCAAGTGTGCAAATTGATGAGTTTTCACAAATTTGAGTATTTCCTCCAGTGATGCTGATCACAATCCATCCATGCCTATGCATCTTGTGTGACTTTTATCCCTATTCCCTCTTCTGCATCACTTTGTAACCTTTCCTGCTTTTTTCTTGCCATTTACAGGAAGCCAATGGAGCATGTAGACTGTCTATCAATTATTGCAAACTCTTACCAGATAATTAGGCTATCTTCTGGTTTCAAGAACTTTTATAATTGGAAAAACAGGTGGGTGAATCACATTTTGAGAGTGCAGTATGATAGTCTGAATGTTGCACTAGCACCTGCAAGTAAGAACCACGCAACAATTTCCTGTACTCTGTGATGTTCTGTGGAACATTTGTGGAAGCAGATATGGGAGAGGAGGGTGAGGATGGGCAATGATTTGCATTTGTGCCAGGAGTACTACATTGATGAGATCATTGATCCACTGAAATATTAGAATAATAAGAAAATAACTGAGGAAAAGCCTCTATGTTATTGGGGCCTTATACCACCAGACAGTAATGCTGTCAATTCTTGAAAAAGCATTTCATGGAACAAAATAGTTTTCTTTATGCAGCAAGGATTGTTCCCCTCCCATCCCTCCCACATAGCAAAGGAGTGTTGTTGTATGGCTTGAAGAGGGGTAGAATAGCCATCTCTAGCCTCTTCTCCTTCTGCCCTTCAATTCCTGCCAGGAATGGAAGTAAGAGGTAGGGACCACTCTGTTCTTCTCAGAGAAAGGGGGTACTTGTCTAGAATGATATCTCTCTGCTACGGTCAAGTATTAGTCTAGGGAATGTGAATTTCATGTTTAAGCTAACTCAAGATAACTGTCTTATTTATGTGGAGTAGGGGACTGGAGCAGACAGACCTCAAACCTTATATCTAAGGTTTGACTCCTTGTGCACTCCCTGTGCACCAAATATCAGTTCCACAATGAACTCACATAGTAGGTGGTCAAGAAACTCACTTATCCAAGTTCACAGAATACAGAAATCAGAAAAAGTATACACAGGAGAGTATACACCAGACAAAAGATAATGAAGGAACTTTCCCACTAGGAATAATGTAACTCAGCTCACCCAAGAGAGTCCTAGATCTCATGGAAGAGGAGTTCCCTTGAAGTCTCTAGTGTAGCAAACTGGGAATAAGGACATGGCAGAGACTGTCAGTTCCTCTTTGTCAACTTTTTTCTAGTGTTTTTTTGTTTTTTCTTTAGTAACCTTTAGTAACCTTCTCAAAGCTGGAAGACAGAAGTGTCTAAAGTGACTGTAGAACCCAGAAAGAGCTGGAGAGACTTTAAGCAGTACTGAAAATTGAAGAGACTGAAGCTTTCTTCTCTCATGCTCATGGCAACTCTACCTCACTCCTCACAAGGGCTCAGAGCATTGATTTTCACCATTACAGAGAGAGCCCTGTACCAATGGGACAAAGGCTACATTTATTTGACATTCTAATAGCTCATAGAAAAAATTCAACCTTAAGATACATCCTTTCATTTTTTAAAATTAAATTTTGCTTTTTCACTTGACAGAAATCTATTTTTTCTCCCTCTAGCCTTCCTCTCATCATACTAGAAAAAAATGAAAGAAAAAAACCCCAACCTCTGTAACAAATATGCATAATCAGGCAAAACAAATTCCCACATACAAATTAAAATTTAATAATTATACTAGGGATGCATTCTAGCCTGAACAAGAGGCAATAGGTTTAAAAAAAAACCTCACTCACACTATTGAACTCAAATGATACATCTTTTCTAATACTATATTATGCTAAATAGAGAGACCCTAGGAACTGGAAGGGTTTCATTTTGAGAGCTCTAAGCACTTACATTGTAATTAGGTGATTAATGACTTTAGTAAGATAAAGTATGTAAAATGGGCAGGAGAGCTATGCTTTCAACAGAAAAAAAGAGACATTAATCACTTGTTTAATATCTAATACATCTCCAAAATGCAAGTTAATGGTGTGATTGGGCACATTATTTCTCCTTTCTTGTTATAGACACTGAGGATCTGAGGCATATACATGGTATTTTGAGTTCCTCTGGGACCTTTGCCTTCTGGAAGTGTTGGCAGGGAGATGATTTAGAGATTTGTACTCTCCCTTGATTTATTGGCAGTGAGAGAAATCCTTTTGCTTCTTCCATAAATAAATCAATATTATACCCCCAAACAGCCCACACTCTTTTAAAAGGCTCCTTAATCCTTACTTCATACAGTTCCATTTCCTATAGTATAAGTTATATAGTATAACTGGCTGCCTTTACTTGCCTCATCTACTTTAGGAAAACAAAAAAAGTCTTATCTATGAGAAAATTTATTTATAAGAAATTTATTTATTTTATATTATTTATAAGAAACTTACTTATAAGAAATTATCTTATTTATAAGAAAATTTATTTATAAAAAATTTATTGGAATATTCCATTTTTTTGAAGAAAAGAAAGAAAGACACTGGGGTATAGTGAAAATATCCTAGGGCTGGAAATCAGAAGATATAGATACTTAGTCCTGTCTCTTAACTAGTTGAATGTCTTCTATTACTACTACTACTACTACTACTACTACTACTACTACTACTACTACTACTACTACTACTACTACTGCTGCTGCTGCTGCTGCTGCTACTACTGCTGCTGCTGCTGCATCATGCTGCTTCTCATAGGCTCTTGATTGACCTATTCTATTCAATTCAGCAAACATTTATCTACTGCGCACAAGACATTGTACTAGCCGCTGGTTACACAATGCACAAACAAAACAAAAACATCAGTCAATTTCAATTAAGTGCTTTTTATAGACCAGACACTATGTTAAGTTTTAGGAATAAAAATACAACAGAAAGATAATACTTGCCCTCAAGGAACTTACATTCTAATGGGGAAGACAACACATAAAAGCTGAGGAGAGTCAGTACTTCCAGTGGGTGAATTCCAGGGCTGGAGTGAATTTCAGGATGAAGAGATTACTGGTGCTTAGTAAAGAAACCATATAATTGAAGCTATGGTTTTTCCAGTAGCAATGTATGGCTATGAGAGTTGAACTCTAAGGAAAACTGAGCACCACAGAATCAAGTCTTTCGAATTGTGGTGCTGAAGAAGACTTTTGAGAGTCTCTTGGATAGCAAGGAGGTCAATCAATACTTAAAGAAATTAATTTAGACTATTCACTGGAGGGTCAAATACTGAAGTTGAAGCTTATATACTTTGGCCATAGAAGAAGACAGAACTCACTGGAAAAAAAAAAAAAAACAAACCTGTGGTTAGGAAAGATTGAAGGTAAAAAGAAAAGGGGAAGGCAGAAGATGAGATGGATAGATAGGATCATGGAAACAATGAACATGAACTTAAAATTCGGGATTTAGTGGAAGATAGAAGGGCTTGGCATACTATGATCCATGGGGTTATGAAAAGTCAGACATGACTGAGTGACTGAACAACAAGGACAGGAACTCCAGATATAGCCTTCAGAGAAAACAGTGGCTGTCCTCAAGGAGCTCACATTATACTGGAAGATATAATTTGTGCATCTAGGTGGCACAGTGGATAGAGTGCCAGGCCTAGAGTCAGAAAGGTTTGCATTTAAATCCAACTTCAGATACTTACTAGCTGCATGATCATAGGTAAGTCACTTAACCCTTTTTGCCTCAGTTTCCTCATGTGTAAAATGGTCTGGAGGAGGAAATGGAAAACCGCTTTAGTATCTTTGCCAAGAAAACCCCAGATGGGGTCACATAGAGTCTGACGTAACTGAAATGGCTGAACAATAATATAATACAAATAGTAGAAACAAGGCTGTTTGAGAAAGGAGAGAATATAGTCAACTAATGTTATCAGCAAAGGCTGCACAGAAGAGGTGATGTTTCAGAAGACAGTCAATTAACAAACATTAATTAAGAGCCTACTATGTGCCAGGCACTATGTTAAGTACTGGGATACAAAGAAAGGGAAAAGACAGCCACTGTCTTCAAGAGTTCACAGTCCAATGGGGAAAGCAACATGCAAACAACTATGTACAAACTGTGTGTGTGTATGTATGTATGTATACATACATATAACTTGGATATAATCAACAGATTGTATTCAAATTAAAATTAAGGAGGATTAATGAAGGTTTCCTTTAGAAGGTGGCATTGAAGGTTAGGATTCAAAGATTAAAGGGACACAGTGTCAGAGATCCAATAACAGAATTAGATTTCTATAGAAATTGGGTGTATTACAATCTGAGACTCGGGTATCTACACCTGAAGTGATTTTTGGGGAAAGAGAAAAAAAAAGCTTTGTGGAGCTTTGTATGAAAGGGAAGCAGAACAGATTTGACAGAGACAATGCTGAGTGAGCCTAGTTGACCCTGTAGCCATAGCTGGCAGTTGCTTGGCAGGAGTTACTTAGATCAAGGATGAGAGACCCAAGAGGAAGCAGTTTCTTTCAAACATAAACCCATAAAATAATGATGAATGCTACAGCCTCACTCCAATTAAACCATGTAGGGAACTTGTTATTCTAAGTGTGTATAAGGTCAGTTCTGGAAACAGCTATGAAGTGATTTCACTTTTCAGCTCTCTGTTGTCATGTTACCATTTGAGAAAGCTGCTTAGAATCATGGGTGAGTGGTGATGATATACTGAAGTACTTGTTGAAGGCTCTTACTTTAGTATTTTTATTATCATCTGTCCCCTTGATGTGGTATGTGATCTACTTCCCCATAACTTGCATCTGATCTTTTTATTACCAAGTGCCTCGTCTTGTCATGTTTTTCTTGGTTTTAAAACTTTAGGCAAACCAGAAACCCGTGATCAACTGGAGGCAAGGAAAGAGATTCTCCAGAGAGTAACACAAGATAGAAATTTGGCTTCCAATAAAATGTAGACCTTTTAGAGGGCTTAAAGTAGACACAATCATTTGCTATTTGGTAAAATCATTATAAAACAGAGGTCAGAAATTATAGGGCTTGGTGATTACTTTTAGATACCAAGAAGAATTGCTTCCAGTTGGTCTCATTCCCTGGTTAGTAAATACTTTATTTGGCTATGTAGCTTGGGATCCACCTTATGGTAAAGAAATAGTGATCATAGCCTGTATCAGATTGCATACTGTCATTGGGAGGGGGGAATGGAGGAAGAGGGGATAATTAAGAACTCAAAATCTTATAAAAACAAATGTTGAAAACTAAAAATAAATGAATAAATTAGTTTAAAAAAGAAATAGTGATCATGGCTTAGCTTGAACCTAAAAATTGTTTCCCCTAGACTAACAATATTTAAGGGAGCAGAGAAATAAAATTCTAGCCCAGTATCCCATCTCCCTGAGGAGAGCAGCCTCTGTCCCCAACCTCTACAAAATAGAATATACAAGAGTAAGTGAGCTCTTTTGTTGGGAGTGATCGAAATAGGTTGAAGGTAGCCAATAAGCTATTGGTGAGTTTGGGGGATGTCTACTCAGGGATGTGAATGGGCTATAAAAAAGGCTAAAGCAGACATTGTGGAGCACTTAGGGCTTGCTCAGACATTGAAGATGCCAAGATCATCTACTTCTTCCTGGGCTATCGCCAGTCATCTTGACTTTTATCTTGCCACTGGACTTCAATGACTCTGGAAGAGAGAGGCTAATGTGATGACTTTGTGCAACTCTGCCTCACTTATATCCAATTCACCCATGATTCTAGACATCACCCCATTTTGTCATTGATCCTCTTCAAAAATGAAGAACAACAATCCAAGCAAAGCAACAAATTTGGAGAAGTTTTACAAAATAGCATATACAAGAGTAAGTGAACTCTTTAGCTGGGAGTGATCAAGATAGAAAGAGAATGATCTCATCAATGAGAGATTCTCTCTCTATAGACTTTAGAATTATAAGCCCTAGAGGTTAGGAACATGATGGTCTGGCTCTCATATATGTCTGTCATTCAGTCTCTTTCACCTTTGTACTAGGATCATCTCTGCCTACATATTTGGAGCCAACTCAAATAAGTACCTTACAGCAGAAATACAACAGTGTCATTCTCAGCATTCTCCCTGCCAATCAGGAGTTATATCTCCCTCCCCATATAAAGTGGCACAAGACTCTCCTCCTTCTTTCTGTCCTCAGGAATGGGTAGAAGCTAGGTTACAGAAGACATAAATCACTTTTCTTCTTGCTTGGAAGGAATGAATAATTATGCTTTCCATCTTTCTTGCTTGGCTGAGGCTGATGGTGGAGAAGGTCATCCCATAATAGAGAATGCATATCTGAACTAGACCAAAGGTCAAGGATGTTCAGGCACATACTTGCAATGGGAAATGAGAACTAGAGTTGACATATCCAATAAGAGGATTCAGGAGCTAGATTAAAGAAATCCTGACCATAGAGTGTCTCATATCAGGGCACTGGGACTTAGGGCCTCGTACTGTCAGTGGTCATCTTTTCATGTTTGCATTGGTGGGGTATTATTGTGCATAAAAATTTCTTCTCCCTGACAATGCCTCCCAATCTTCTGGGTCTCTGCAGTTAGTGGCCCTAGAAAAATTAATCCATTACTATGTAATTGCTACATACCAGACACCATGCTAGAACCTGGGGGTCTTACACTCAAAGAAGTTATAGAAGACTATGCCTATATGAGTATTCTAAATTTCATACAAAATAAACATAAAGTAAATGTGTGTGTGTGTGTGTGTGTGTGTGTGTGTGTGTGTGTGTGTGTGTGTGTAGGATGGAAGCACTAACAGTTGAAGGTATTAGGAAGTGCTTCATGGAGAAGGTAGGCTTCACTTACTGAGCTTCAAAGAAAGTTAGGGATTTGAAGAGGAAGATTTGAAGAAGGAATGAAGTTTGGGAATGGGAACAGTCTGTATAAAGGCATGGAGATGAGAGATGGATTGTCCTGTGTGAAGAACAAGAAAGTCAGTTTGGTTGGACCATAGGGTGTGTCCAGGTACAATGTGAAGAACCACAGAGTGTGTAGTATACAAGGTTGGAAAGGTAGGTTGGGATTTTGTTCTAGAAGAAATAAGGTGGTCAAAGATACTGAATGAGATGTACTAAGTCACTTCCCCTCTGCTAGCCTGAGTTTTCTGTAAAACGTTTTTTGTCGTCTGTAAAGTGGACATATGAGAAGTAATGTAAAGTAGTAGACAGAGGCTGACCTTGGAGTCAGGAAGACTTGTGTTTAAATTCTGTTTTGGGTGCATACTGACAGTGTGACTCTGAGCAAGTCACTTACCTTCCCAATGCTCCAGACAGCTTGCTCAGACTTGCAAGTTGCTGAGAAGGTACCATTTGTATTGGTAAAGGAAGTTCCTCATGAGAAACTCCCAGCATGAAATCACAGCTGTTGTCAAAAAAAAAAAATGAACAGTATTTTTAGAACCCATTTCACAGTGTCATTGTAACCATTAAATCAGATACTGTATTCAAAATACTTTGTAAGCTTTAAAGCATTATAAAAGTATCAGTTGTTGTTGTTAACATCAATCATACTTTGAGAGGAAGCATTTTGTAGTGGAAACAGAAATGGAATTGGAGTCATGAGATCAGAGTTCAAAGGCCAGCTCAGTTGCTAAGTAGCTGTGTGACCTCTGGCAAATCTCTTTGTCTTCAGTGTGTAAGGCACTATGCCATGAGCTAAAGTATACAAGACAAAAAATCCCAAATCAGTACCTGCCCTCAAATAGCTTTCACGGTCTTAGGGTGTCATGATGTTTAGTGAGATAACTAGAAAGGTGGTGCTTAACCTGTAAATATATAATAATATATGCTAACTAGTATTTCTGTAGTGCTTCTAAGGTTTACAAAGCACTTTATAAATGTTATCTTATGGTTTTTATTATACACATTTTACTGATGCAGAATCTGAGGCTAGCAGGTGAAGGGACTTGCCTGGGGCTGCGTGCCTGATCTACCTGGTAAACAAATGTCTCAGGCACTATTTAATCTTAGGTCTTGAGTTCAAGTCCAAATTCAGATACCTAGGTGACACAGGTTATGGAAGGTGGAATTTGGAGTCAGGAAGTTCTGAGTTCAAATCTATCTTCAGACATTTATTAGCTATGAGACTGTGGGCAAGTAATTTAATCTTTCTGTATCTCAATTTCCTCAAATGTAAAATGGAGATGAGGAGCACCCACCACTTATGATTATTGTGAGGATTAGATGAGATAGTGTTTATGAAGCAGACTTTAAAGTCCTATGTAAATAGTATTATTGCTGTTATTGAAGAGGTTACCCATGAGGAGGGTTAGGGTTGCTCTGGAGACCCCAAAATACCAACACACTGGGTCCTGCCAAATGAATTTGACTCAAGTCTTCTCAGCCAAAGAAAAGTAAAGTTTATTAAAAGTTCGCTTGTATTGGACACAGAGTAAGCCTGTGCTAGGTCATTCTATGGTGCTCTCCCACACATGAAGGGAAGATGGGATCCTATATACAGAAGGATGTGGGAGGAATTTAGGGGTGGTCTAGAGGAGGAGTTTGGGGAGGATCTTCAGGAGTCAGATGAGGTCAATGAGTGATTAAGGGTGGGAAGTTGCTGGAGGCTACCTGGAGGTACAGACAATGGTGGGTTAGGCCAGTTCAAGGGTAGATTGATATTTTGATAGGCTCAAGGGTGGAGAGTCTAGTAACGGAGGTTTGGGCCCAGCCACAATGTAAGGCTTATGGCCTCATGGAAATGCCTCATCAAATAGAATGATTTAATCAGAGTTCAAGGGGTGTTCCCACAGCCTGTATCTCAAAGATTCAAGGAAAGCTCAAGGGGGTTCCCAGAGCCCATATATCATCAATTATATTGACTGCACCCCCTAGGTGCCGAAGAGTACAAAGCAATTTTAGTCCATTCCAACAACCCTATAGAAAGTACTGTGTAGTCCCCTTGCATGTGTAAAGACAAAATAAGAAAAAGAGTCCCCATCCTAAAGGAACTTAGTTCTGTTTAAGACAAACAAGATGTATACAGGTTAATACCAAAATATAAAAAAGAAATACAAAGTAATTTGAGGGGTCATCAAGGAAAGGCTAATTTATATTCAATATCCTATGTTTAATAAGAAAATAGAAGTATGTATTACATTTTAGAGAGTTTCCATTTAGAAAAGAGAGAGGTAGAGTACCTCAGTGGATGGAGACTCAGTGGGTTGGATCTAGGATGACCTGATTCAAATCTCATCTCCGTTGAGAATGAAGCCCCGGGTCAAAACGGACAGTCTAGCACAACAACCCTGGGCAAAGGACCAGGTTGGCCACAGAACCCTCTGGGATTTGTAGTTCTTCCCAGTGACAGGAGAGAATAAACTAAGGTGGTGTTGATGGGGTCCTTGGGATGTATATATGTTTGTAACATCAGTTTGTAATATCAATCTGTAACATCAATTTGTAAATGGGGTGCTTTGGGATCTATGTCTGTAAAATCAATTTGTAAAAGCAGTCTGTAAAGTCACACTCCCCCCCTCCCCACCCCACCCCCACCCCAGTCTCAAAGCATTAACTCTGCCCCTTCCCCCTGCCAGCACTCTGCCCAGCAACAACTCATGAACTGTTTATCTCTGCTTGAAACAATAACAAGCTACCTATGAATCCTTCACAAAACTATCTATAAACATTTTTAGCTTAGGCAAATGTTATCTCCCTTAGTTAGAGTGGCCAGGTGCACCATGAATTCTTCAGTACCCTATCTATAGGGTAACTCCTTAGCCAATTATACCCACACTGTGTCTCTGATGGCCTTGGTTCCCAACATCTATCTTGTCAAGCTTGACATTGATGGGTGGCAGACTGGGCACTCCTTAGTAGCCATGACCGAGGATTGACTTTAGTGACGCGTCAGGCCTAAAACCACACCTCCAGGTAGCACCGCCCCCCCCCCCCCCGGGCTATTTCCCCGTGAATCATGGGCAGTACGCCTGCGCAGTTGATATTAAAAGTGCATGGTCCTTTAAGCACTGACCACTCCTTAACTCCTCCCTGATCCCACCCTTACTCACCTAGTTAGCATAATTGGCATCTGATTTACTGTCTTGATTCCATAAAACTATGCCTGTGACCCCTGGAAGTTTGCAGGTTCCATAAGAATCTAGCCTGCTGTCCTTGTGCAGCGTAACAATAAACTTTACAATTTCAGCTTCAAAGTTTGCTTGAGCCTGGTGAATTCCTTCCAGACTGGATGCCAGGGTGGGTCCCTGGCAGAACCACTTACCCTCCCCCCCTCCTTATCACCCTTCCCTTTTCAGTGTCAGCTGGGAGAGGGGCATGCGGAGGTTTTCAGCAGAGAGAAGGTGAGGAGGCTGCCTTCCCATGGCAGTGGCAGAGCGGCAGGAGGTGCCAGCCATTCCCGAAAGTCCTTTCTGCAAGACCATGAGAGGTGACCTCCAGCTGAAGGGACAGTCTGGGAGGTGAGGGTGACCCTGCGGGCGTTTTACTGCCTTCCCTCCTTCACCTGGGAGCAAGAAGGGGGTGGGAGGGAGAAAAGTAGACTGGAGGAGAAAGGAAGCCCTGATGGACTTCTGTGTGTGTATTGACATGGAAAGTGAGAAACACACACACACACACACACACACACACACACACAGAAGTATCAATGTTTCAGTTTATCCTGCAAAAGAACACGTTTGCCAGATTTAATGTTATTCCCTATAAACACCTGTGGCCAACATGTCCTTATGTGGCTGGGTGTCCCTTTGTGGCACGAGGGTTCCATGAGCCTCACAGAGGAGAGGAGACCCTTGACTCATTAAGGGCCCATTGGAAGAGAGTTGGGCTAACTGAAGGGTACGAGCTTGGGTCCTGCAGGAGAAATCTAGCCCCACAGAGGCAGCCCAGGTTCCAATAGAACCAAATATGAGTTACAGTTCAGACACATATAAGACAGAAGATTAAAGCTGAGGAAACAGTAAAGAACATGGCATGACCCAGAAGCCAGAAAACCAAGATGGAACAGAGGGTCAAAGCTAGAGCGCACACAGAGTTCAAGGTTATACCAAGATCAAGATAGGGCTAGGCTTGGAAGCCCAGCAAACCACAGTAAGGAGCTTTAATAGAAATGTATAAGAGACATAAACATTTCAGAACTGAGGGAAATCCTGCCTCAGACTCATGTTTGAACATCACCTCATAGATGTATGTGAAGTTCCCAAAGTGTTGAGCTTCAGAAGTTTACACCTGCACTAAGACTTTTGGGACAAACTGGGACATAGGAAGGGACCCAAGAGGTCATTTAGTTCAATTTTCTCATTTTGCAGATGAGAAAATTGAGGCCCAGAGAAGTTAGATGACTTATTCAAGGTCACATAGTAAATGGGAGGAATGTTGAGATTTGAATCCATATGCTATTGGCACCACATCCAGGATTCTTTTATACTACTCCATACTGCCTAGGGCTTCCCACAGCATGCTAGCCTAGGCTGTAGGGACTAAAAGATTCATTCAATGATTTAACTGGCCTCACTTGGAAGATTCTGACATCAAGCATACCCCATCATCCAGTACTCTGTCCCTGAACCTGTAATAATCTGTTAACAGAAGATCTAGACTGCTTACTCTTATGCTGTTAATTCTTTGTAGCATTCATTAGTCATCACCTGACCAATTACTCTAATTATTTATAGCCACAGTCAACAGCCTGGATAAAATACATCACAATTTGACCTTTTCCCAACTGTTCTGGGTTCATAAACTTTCATCCATCTTCAAAAAAATGACAAAAGGTTTATCTCTGTTTAAAAACAAAGTTAAAAAAAACTCAATCAAGGCTCTGGCTTTTGAGTTCCAAGAGCCAAATTTTCTCCTTGAGTGAAATATTACATTTCAGTTAGAAATCCTGGGATATATAGAAGTTTATATTGGAAGTACTGAGATCAGCTTGATGGCAGAATAATAGTGTCATAAATGGCGACACCATCATAATCTGTTTGATAAATCCAGTAAATATTTGGTGGGAGCTGGAAATGAAAAAAAAGAAAACAGAGATAAGGGAAAATGGTGTTCATCAAAAGGACAGCTGTTTATCCTGAAGTAAGCTGCAATAACAGAAGGCTCAGCATTTGGTCAGGGTCTCCACATAGTAGGTTGGTGAGGCAAGCCAAAATGCTGGCCAAAATAGTGAAGCGGTCCCTTCCTGAGCTGGGTTTGTAGTAAGATCCAACTCAGAAGAAACCAAGTCCCAACACATCTTAAATAGGATTTTCCACACCCCTGGCATATCTGCTACCTAAACTTCTCTTTGTTCTGTTTTAATGGAGCAAACGTAAGGCCTGAATGTTTTTCCAGATTGCAAGGCTGAGTTATTGGAACCCAGAGAAACTTTTCTGCCTTCTGCACATTGCAAAATGAAATCACTTTAGTGGGGCTCTTTTCCTTTCTCTAACCAGAGCATCAATGCTCCCTCTTCTTTTTTCCTTGCTCCTCTGTAGGCAGGTTACACTTATTCAAGGTCTGACCTCCCATTGGGTGGTTTATCCATTCCCCTTGCTAGTATTATCTTTCTTCTTTCAACCCTGGCTTTGTCAACCCATGGGGCCAATTTCATGTCCCTGGGCTGTCACTGCCCAGGATGGGCCAAGGATTAGGTAGGATCTGTCCCAGTAACTTTTTCTACCAGTGTAAAGACAGGCAAGTTGGGCTGGCAGGTGCTATGAGTAGGTAGGCAGGAAGGAGTCTGGCACAATAGGGCCAACTTGCAGGTGCCAAGGTTGGCCACATAGGGTAGTAGACCGAACAAGAGCTTGGTCAGGAAGGCTGGATATAAATGGTGGAAAATAAAAGGCAAGGAGTTTCCCCTTCTGGGTTCTATTAGCTATATAGATAAAGCACTTAATAAATATCTCCTTTTTCCAGGTATTGTGCTAAATATTGGGTATGTAAACATAAGCAAGCAAAACAATCCTTACTCTCAGGGAACTAACTTTCTAAAGGGGTAGGACAAGTTATAAAGGGGAGCTAAAAAGGGAGGTTGAGGGAGGTAGGGCTAGATAATCTCTATGGTTCCAGTTCTAAATCTAAGATCCTGTAATCTTAGGTTAAGTATAGGTCAAGTATGCAGGTGGAAAGGGAGGTAGAGAATCTTGACTGGAGCTGGAAGGTGGGAACCAACATTCTGACAGTAGCAGAACAGACAGATATAGAGTAAATAGGAGAAGTCTGGAATAGATAAACGGGAAGGGTTAGAAGGAGGTCAGAGGCAGTAGTCTGGCATCTCTCCCAGGAGGGTGAGTTGTGCTAACAGATTTGCTGTCAAATGCTGTCTTTTAATGAGAATGCTCAGAGGTTTCTGGGACTCCTACACCAGAAAGGGACAGTCTATTTTAATGTTAATGGAGTCTAGGTTTCCCCATGGGGATTTGTTTTCCTCTGGGCATTGACTCCATCTTTCTTAACCTAGGGATAATCCAAGTTTGGTATAGAAGTCAACACTATGTCCTTGAGAGAGTCCAATTTTGTCAGGTCAATGAACAGTAACATTCTTATTTAGAAAACTGCCTGGTGACATGGCCATGCAAATAAACAATTTTTTTTTTCCAAGGCAGAGGCCAGAGGCCCTTTCCAAGAAGCTTCATCCTACTATCACCAGCATCTAGGATCCTGGAGGAAAAAGGCTGAAACAAAGGTAAACCAAATATCCACCACAGGCCATTCACATGGATCCAGTGGGGAGCTTGAACACTCAGGAAAAACTCACATCATCTTAGAATGGGGGTTCTGAACTTTTTGGTTTTTGTCAAGGACTCTTTGGCCAGTCTGGTAAAGTGTAAGACATAAACACAGCCCACAGGAGGGCTGCTAGCACAGGTTCACTCTTGATCTAGTCAGATAGGTAAGACACCAAAACAACTTTGAAGGGGTTAATCATCTTACTTTATTCTAGTCTAGTCTTCTCACAAGAGGGTTGCTGATAATGGGAGCACAACTCCTACAGCATTCCCTAATCACCCTTCTCACAGGGTCAGCGAGAAGAGGGAGTGGCAACTACCCCTATGTCTCAATAGGGTCAGTCAAAACAGGAATAGCTTGTGCATTCCCTTAAACCCCCTCTAGCCTCAGTGGGGGCCAGTTGAGGCACACAGCATTCCAGCTTGTGTCTTTAACCCTAAGGGTTCCCTACTCCTTTATAGGGCAACAGACAAAGAAGACATATTGCCAGCAATAGAGTCACAAGTTTCTATCTCCTCATTCCTATATCTCACTGTGCAATTGCAGTAGATATTTACAATTTAAGTGCAAATGTTTATATTATTTGTCATTATAAAATGCTGCACAATCATGGTGGAGATGTTTTGAACCATAGTCGTAAGAGCTAGTATCTAATACCTGGAACAAGAGATTCTTATTGCTATGGATCCTAGAAAACTTAATTCCAAGAAATAATAATAAAAATCCACTTTACACTAAAATCTGTCTTACTTATACTAAAATCCACCTTACTTGCATAAAGCCTATGAACTCCCTAAAAGAATATTTTTAAATAATTTAGGGAAATGGCAAATTTCAGTTAGAGGGTAATAAAAATAAGGATGCCATTTCCCCCCAATCTAAGTTCATGGACCCACTGAACTCTATCCCTTTGGGGATCCATGAACACCAGATTAAGAAAATGTGGAACCTCCCCTAGCTACAATGGAGAAGAGGTCCTGATTGGATGAGAATGCAGTGTAGCAGTAAATTCTGGCATCAATATATGGCAAACTTCTAGAAGTGAGTGCCATCAGGCTGCTCAAGGAGAGGCAAACTGCCTCAGGTGAAAAATTAAGCAAAGTGAAGCAAATCAAAGAACAAATTATAGGAATAAGAGAAAATTTTCTCAAAGGAAATGAGCCAATATGTCAAAACTTATGGGATGCAGCTAAAACAATACTGAGGAGAAAATAAATTTCTCCAAACATTTTCATCAACAAAAAAAGAATATACAAATCAATGAATTGGGCATGTGATTTAAAAAATTTGGATAAACTACAAATCAATAATTCCCAACTAAGTGAAAAAGCAGAAATTATGGAAATTGCAAAAGAGATTAGTAAAGATGAAAGCAAAAGAAAATAACATTGATAAAATTAGATTACAAAAAGCATAAAATCAATCAAGTTAGTTAATCTGACTTTCAGAAAGGAGAGGAAAACCAAATTGTATAAAAAAATGAAAAAAAGAGAATTTAGTTATATAACTGATAAAAAAATGATTACATCAACAGATGGTGAAAAAAAAAACTTGACAAAAACCAACATTCATTTCTCTTAAAAACTCTAGAAATCACAGGAATAATTGGACCTTTCCTTAATTTAGTAAATAGCACTTGTCAATCAAACAGGAATTATTGTATAGTAATGGAGAAAAGTTAGAGGTCTTTCCAAGGTAAAGCAGAGGTTAAATCAAGAACACTCATTATCATTACTACTATTTAGCCTAGTGCTAGAAATTCTGCATATTGCAATAAGGTTAATAAAAAAGAAACCAAAGGGCAGCTAGGTGGTACCATGAATAGAGCACCAGCCCCGAAGTCAGCAGGACCTGAGTTCAAATTCAGCCTCAGACACTGGACATACTTATTAGCTGTGTGGTTTTGGGCAAGTCACTTAACCCCAATTGCCTTGCCTTAACCCTCCTCCCCCCAATCAAGATAATTAAGGATAGGCAAAGAGGAAACAATTATCACTTTTTGCAGATGGTACAATGGTGTATTTAGAGAATTCTAGTGTCATCTAAATTAAATTGATATAATAACTTTAGCAAAATTTCAGGATATAAGATAAATCCACAAAAATCAGTAATATATCAAACCATCAAAACCCATAAGGAAGTACTAGAAAGAGAAAATCTGAAGCTACAAAAGATTTGGGAATGTATCTATTAAGATTCACCCAGGGTCTATATGACAATAGATAATCTAACTATAAAACTTCATTGGCAGAAATACATACCTAAGTGGTGGGAGAAATGCTAACTGCTCATGGGTAGGTTGAGCCAATGAGATAAAATAACTACTACCTATATTAAGTACTTATTCATGACTATACTAGTCAGCTTCTGGAAAGAATATTTTATACACCTAGAAAAATGATAATGAAATTATATGAAGGAAGGAGAAGTCAAGACTCTTGAGTGTAATGATGCAAAAAAAGGGGGAAGGAAAGGGATATATAAATATCAGATCTCAAACTGTTCTACAAAGAAACATCCAGAAGCAAACAAATATGGTAGCAAAGTGTTTGATAAACCCAAAGACTGAGTTATTGGAGAAAGGACTCATTATTTGGCTGCTGCTGGTAAAAATGTATGGCAGTCTTACAGAGATTAGGTTTACACCAACATCTTACACCATAAGTAAACTCCAAATGAATACATGACCTAGATAAAAAAAGCTCTCTCTCCTAAGATATGTGTATATATATATATATAAATTGATTCACATTGATAAGAAAAAGAGCCATTTCCTAGTTAATGAATGGTCAAAGGATATCAGACAGCTTAAAGGAAGAAATTCAAGCTATCAACAATCATAGAAAAATGCTTTAAATCACTAATAATTAGAGAAATACAAATGAAAACAATTTTGAGGTTTTACCTCATGCCTTTCACACTGGCAAAGATGATAAAAGAGGAAAACGACAAATATGAGAGTGGCTGTGGAAGAAGAGGTACACTAATACAGTCTTGATGGAACTGTAAATTGGTCCAGCCCAGGGGTGAAGAACCTGCAGCCTGTAGGCCACTTGTGGCCCTCTAGGTCCTTGGGTGTGTAGCCTTTTGACTAAGTCTAAGTTTTACAGAACAAATCCTTTTTTTTTTTTTAAGGGGATTTGTTCTGTGAAATTTGGATTCAGTCAAAGGGCCTCACTTGAGGACCTAGAGGGCCACATGTGACCTTGAGGCTACAGGTTCCCCACCCCTGGTGCATTCATTCTGGATAGCAATTTGGAACCATCGCCAGAAAGTTACCAAATTGTGCATGCTGTTTGTCTCAGTTATGTGAGTACTAGGCCTGTACTCCCAAAGAAACCAAAGGGAGAATAAAAAGATGTACATGTACAAAAATATTTGTGGTACTTCTTTTCCTTGTAACCAAAAAATGGGAAACTAAGGAGGCCTGCTCTTATTGGGGCATGGCTAAAACACTAGTGATTGTCAGAGTAATGGGGCCTCGTGGTGAAAGGACTTTTCTTGTATGCATCATTCCAAATTGTTTTCCAGGCTAGCTGGATCAATTCACAATTCTAACAGCAGAGCATATGGGTCTATGTCAAAATCGTCTTAATTTTTTTTCATTGCTAGTGATTTTATACATTATTCCAAGTTGTTACTGACAGGTTATATTTTGTATTTCTTTCAAAATCATTTTTTGTCATGTCCTTTGACCTCTTGTCTACTGTTCACTTTAGCCCTTTAAGACTTCTTTTGATACTAATTTTAATTTGATTTCACTTAAATAAAAATTTTGACATGGAATCACATAGTTTCTTTATTTTGGGGCTTATACTCTCTCTAGGGACATCTCTGAGAAAGCTTTGATCAGAAAATGAATTTATTTATTGGAAAGTAACTGTCTGGGTGATGCCACTGGAAATAGTTTCATAGGGTTAGGACTTAGAAGTCAGCTCTTGCCAGAAATAAACACTCAGCTTCCATTAATTTTAAGGAATTTTTCATAGGATCAGAGAAGTAGAGCTAGAAAGGACTTTAGAAACTATATAATCCCAACTCCCTCAATCTACAGGTAAGGAAACTGAGGCCCAGATGGGTAGAGTGAGTTCCTTAACATCACACAAATAGTAAATGGTGAAGCTGAGATTTGAATCTGAGTTCTCTGACTGCACATTAAATTTTCCTTCCATCATACCTTGCTCACCCCATCAAAATGTCAGAACAACTACCTATTTCCCTTTCATTAAACCAGATTACAGACTATAAGTTATTTTCTAAAATGGAGAACCAATATAATTTATACTGGGAATATGCCCACACAAATGCCTGAGCATTGGTGTGTTCTAATTAAGAATTGATGGTAGAAATTTAATTATGTGTTCATAATTAATACATAATTAAGAAAACTCTCACAGAATTTGAATAGACAGTATTAAAGACTGTGTGCTCTGGTGTTTTCATCTTTCTCTTTGAGAGATAATTTAATGTAATAATAGCTCACATTATATTTCACTTTAAGATTTGCAAAGTCACATGCAATGTGTTATTCCAAGTTTTAGTTCATGCCCACCACTAATACATTTGTCAGATACCCATCTCAGAAACTTTGGTTACAACAAACATAATTGTAGCAATAGGAATCCTAATATCTGGTGATGCTATGAGACTGTCCATCTTTCAACATCAGGTTCTCAGAAAATATCGTATTTGTAGATGGCTCAAAGGACAATGGAAAGACCAATGAAGGGTGAGAGTAGGCATCACTATATTACCAATGGTGACTGAACATGAGAAGAAGTACAAAGATATAAAAAGTATGCATGGGTAGGTGGGCTGGACATATAATCAGAATGGGAGATGATATCATCAATATATCTTGTTCTTCATTGGTCTCCACGAAACATTCAAAAAGCCAGAGAAAAATCTTGAATATGTTGACTAGATACTCTATGGAAGGTTTATGGAAAGGCATAGATAATACTTCACAGGAGGAGGAAGTATAGATGGGTTATGATCAGTATTGCTGGGGGAAATACCCACACTAATGAAATCACAGATTTTTGAAAGTGAATTCAGTATAACAGAGTCATAACTCACTACATTTGAGAAGAAAGGGAGAGGGAAGAGCCTCTAATGATTTCAATGATTATCAACCAGAGTAGTCACATCAGAAGCAGTGAGGAAGTAATGATAATAAGCCTGGTTTTGGGCATGTTGAGTTTCAGAAACTTTTGAAGAGAATTAGCTGTCCTGTGAGGAGGTGGAGATGTTGGTCTGGATCCTAGACAAGAGGCCGGGACTAGAAACATAAATTTTTGAATCAATTGTAAAAAGGTGGTAGTCACATCTCTGGGCATGAATGAGATCCACCCACTCTTGGAAAGTACCCACTTTAAGGAGTTTAGAAGACACTTCAGTTGAAATTTAATGATAATATAACAGTACAATATTGTAACCTGGTTTCTAGTCCTATAGGAGCAAGGTCCATGTGGATATGGTGGAGATAGAGGGGGAATAAAGAAGAAAATAATTTTAGATTTTCAGGGTCAGCTCCTTTGAGCTATTCCTACTTTTCACAGCCTCTTCGTTTTCTCTATTTCCAAATCCATGCATTAGCTAAAAGCCTCAAGTTTTTTTCCCCCAAAGTAGCCCTCATGGCCATAGCAGTGGGAGGTCTGGATTTGAAGAGCAGGGAAGAAAGGATAGGGTAGCAAGGAGTTTGTACATGTGAGTTGTTTGTAAGTCTAGGGCTGCTTGTATATATAATGTATATACACACGAGTGCAAGTGTGTGTGTGTGTGTGTGTGTGTGTGTATGTATATACATATATATATCATGTTGGATATGTATATATATATTTATTCAGAGAAGATCTTTTTCTTTCTGTTATATTTTCAGTTTGAGTTAAGAGTTTGAGTGATTGACTAGCGTAATGATAACATCATTTTGGTTAAGAGAATGGAAATGTTTTTAGGTATCTTCTAATAGATGCACCATTCCAAAAGTTAAGAGAAAATGGTTCCTGTTTCCTTGTTTTTGGAGGGGGGAAACAAGGCAATGGGGGTTAAGTGACTTGCCCAAGGTCACACAGCTAGTATCAAGTGTCTGAGGCCAGATTTGAACTCAGTTCCTCCTGACTCTGGGTCTGGTGCTTTATTCACTGAACCACCTAGCTGTCCCACCTGTGCTTTTTAATGGTACCTGGACACAAAATTGGTGAAACTATGTCTATTTAACTTTTAAGAAATACATACCAGCCCAAACACAGCATTTCTGGTGACTAAAAGTAACCCTGTTAAATGGGATTTATTAGGAATTTCTAATCATAAGTCAGATATTTTTCTGGAAAAAACAGATCTACTGCTCCAGACATACACAATTAAAGAATGGTTTTAATCTCAGCTTTGGTCCACTCTGGCTTTGGTTCATTTGCCCTTAGCTCTGTCCAGCTAGTTGCAAAGAATGGATAATAAACAGTCTTTATGTGTATGCAGTGTTGGTGTGTCTTATATTTGTGAACCTTCATGACTTAATTTAGTGTAATCTCTAGCCTTAAAGGTCATTTGGTGTAAAACTCTACTCATTGATGGAGAGTGGTTACTCAAGGCTCCTACTGTTGACTTGAGGGGTGGAGCTGGGGAGAGTACATGGGGGAAGAGAGATCCTTGCTTTCTTGTTTCCAGTTTTAAGAGAGAAAAGTCTCTGGCATATTTTAGACTCTCTTTGAGTCACTGAAAGGGGAAAAAGACTCTGGGAAGAAGACAATATCCAGAGGGGCTGGCATATCAGTGAATGCTGTCCTACAAATTATTCTAGCTCCTTTAAAAAAAATTTTAGGTTGCTGAGTCATTCATCTTGAAATAGTCTCATAGTTAATTAGAAATTCCCAGGGTGGAAAGGGCACATACAACCTCTTTTTCTCCACTACTGGATGTGGAAACCAGAAGAGAGTCTGGATTCAAGGGTCAGAAGGATCCACAGGAGAGGACAGAGATGTGACCTTGGGCAAAGTCCCTTAACCCTTGTTTGTCTCAGTTTCCTTGGCTGTAATATGGGGATATTAGGACTATAAGTTAGCTGGATTTTAGTGTAAGGTGGATTTTAGTGTGTGGAAAGTGGATTTTTGTTATTATTTCTTAGAGTTCAATTTCCCAGGATCCATGGCCATAATAATCTCTTGTTCCCAGGTATTAAATATGAGTTCTTTTTTTTTTTAAAGCAATTGGGGTCAAGTAACTTGCTCAAGGTTACACAGCTAGTCATTATTTATGCGTGGGTGCTCATTTTCTGAGGCCGGATCTGATCTCGGGTCATCCCAACTCCGAGGCCGGCACTCTTACTCACTGCGCCACCTAGCCGCCCCTTTAGGGCAATTGGGGTTAAGTAACTTGCCCAAGGTTACACGACTAGGTTTTTGTTTGTGTGGATTAAGTGTCGGAGGCCGGCTCCGAACTCAGGTCCTTCTGATTCCAGGGCCGGCGCTCTATTCACTGCGCTACCTAGCCGCCCCTAAATATGAGTTCTTATGATTATAGTTCAAAATATCTCCACCATGCTTGTGCAGCATTATATAAGGATAAATAATATAAACATTTGTGCTTAAGTTGTAAATATCCACTGTTACTGGTGTAGTAAAATACAGGGAGGTGATGTAAGCTTGTGAGGCTATTGCTGGCAATATGCCTTGTCTCTTGCCCTATAAAGCAGGTGGGCACTGGTCAGTGAATGGGGAACTGTTAGGGTTGAATGCATAAATGTTGTGTGTGCCTTTACTGACCCTATCAAGGTTT
The DNA here is from genome assembly GCA_011680675.1 of Gymnobelideus leadbeateri. Classification (NCBI taxonomy): domain Eukaryota; kingdom Metazoa; phylum Chordata; class Mammalia; order Diprotodontia; family Petauridae; genus Gymnobelideus; species Gymnobelideus leadbeateri. Next base: position 69,170 of record WOXC01000638.1, on the reverse strand, counting down.
GGGAGGAATCTGTGTTTGCCTCAACTGGCCTCAATTGAAGCTTGAGGGGATTTAGGGGAGTGCATAAGCTGTGCCTGTCTTGATTGACCCTATTGAGACGTAGGGGTAGTTGGCCCCCTCTCACCAGCCTGTTTGAGAAGGGTGATTAGGGAGTGCTGTAGGAGTTGTGCTTCCAGTATCACAACCCTCTGAGACGAATAGAATAGAATAAAACTGATTATTCACCCCTTCGAAGCTCTGTTTCCTGTCTGACCAGATCAAGAGTGCATCTGTGCTAGTAGCCCTCCTGTGTGCTAGTAGTGAAACTATGTCTTACAAGGACTTACCTTGCAGATCAAATGAAATAATATTTGAAAGTGCTTAGTAGAGTTCCTGGCACATAATGGGCACTGTATACATGCTTATTCCCTTTCATCTTCTCTTTCTGAGGTTGTCTGGGGTTTATCCCATATATATTTTCTTTGTGCATAATTGTTTATGCATTGTCTACCCCATTAGATTGTAAGCTCCTTGAGGACAGTTAATTTTTTTTTGGAGGGGACTTTCTGTATCCCCACTGTTTAGCACAGTACCTGACATATAGTTGGATACTTACTACATGCTTGTTGCATTCACTGGGAATAAATAGAAGTACAGAGTGGAAACTGTAGACAGCAAGGTTGAGTTGTCACAAATTCTCTGAACTTAAACATTTTCCTTTTTTTTCTTCCAGTAACATTTGTCTCTCTGTAGTACAAACATTAAAACGTAGTGGATAGAATGCTTATTGAACTTAGGAAACCTTGGGTTTCAATCTTTTCTCTTACACTCCCCAGCCGTTTGACCCAGGCAAAGTCCTTTGGGGCTTCAGGCAGTTCCCTAAAGAAGGCACTGTTTGTTCACAGAAGACAGAGCTAGAAGCCCATAGATAGAAGCTGCAGAGAGGCAGATGAAGACTTAATCTAATAGAAAACTTCCTAACGGTTAGAGTGACCCAGAAGTGGAGGGAACTGCCTTGGGAGGCAGTACATTCTTTGTCTCTGAGCAGAGGCTGGTCAGCCACTTGTCAGGGATGGTGTGGAGAGTTCCTCTTCATGTGTGGCTTGGTCTAGAGGTCTGTTTTAACTCTAAGATTTGTTTTGGTGGAGGGAGATATGCAACCAGGATTCTCCCATACTGAGGAAATTGTGACTTCTTTCTGTATTGATGAGTATTTCTCTCCACTGATGTCTCATGGTGGTGTGTTCATGAGAAAAATTTTTTTGCCAGAGTTTGCGTTTCACTGGCCTAGCTTTAAAGGACCAAGGGACATTTTCACAACAGTAGGGCCTTAGTGCAGGATCACAACAGTATGGCCTTAGTGCAGGATTAATATTTATAAATTATGTCATTACTTCTTTATTATAAGTAATCATCTTCCATTATACTGCAGGGCTCTGCATAAAAATTCTGATACAGGCCTTCTGGCTGTATCCCCGGGAGATGATTCTGACAGCACGGGAGAGGCTGGACTCCTTCTGGTCTTGGCAAATCTCCCTGTTTGTCCTGAGGATGTAGCATTGTCTCCTGCTTCTAATGTGGGGTGTTCCGGCAAAGAGGAAGATTGCTCTATAATAGAACCTGACATTAGCAGTGCCTTCATGTCATGGCTAGGTCCCTTAAGGCCAGGCCAGGTTGCTTAAAAAGCTATGAACTGCTTGCTAAAAGGTAGGTGATCTTAGACACTGCTTTCCTTCACGTGGACAGATTCTTCAGTTGCTTCTCACTCACCTCTGCTTGCCTAGCTCTTGCTTCTCTCTACCCTCGGCTTTACCAGTTCTGGCCTAGCACATTGACCACAGTGGTCTCTTCTTCTTGCTACTGAGCAAAGTTCTTGCTTTTGAACTCTATACCACCTATTCTTTTTGACTTTTTTTTTTGGAGGGGAGGGCAATTGGGGTTAAGTGACTTGCCCAAGGTCACATAGCTAGTTTGTGTGTGTGTGTGTGTGTGTGTGTGTTAAGTGTCTGAGGACAGACTTCTTGACTATTTTTAATAAGTTTTGGCGTCAGTTTTCCTCAGCCACCTAGCCCTTTGACTTGGGCTCCCACTGACATCAACACCTGTTCACTTCAGCAAGCTCTTAGATAAGCAGTCACATGCCACACCTGTATCACAGCTCTTTTGTCTTGGAATAGCAATCATAGGTGATAGATTTAGCTTTCAAAGGGGCATTAGAAGGCATTAAGTCCAACCTCCTCATTTTACATATGAGGAAATAAGCACTGAAAGAGTAAGTGACTCATCACATTGCTAGGGTCACATAGTTAGAAAATAGCTGAAGAGGGATTTGAATTCAGCTCTTCTGGTCTCCAAATCCTATGCAATATGTCATGATTGTTACTATCCCATCTGATCATCTCTGTCTTTTTCTCCTTGAAGCAAATTTTAGAATTCATTTTGGTCAGGGTGGATGAACCTAGTCCATTTCAAATGAACATTGGTGGAATGGTATATGGCTGAGTTTCTTAATTTCCCATGCCCAAAGCTGTCTATACTTAAATTGCTTAGACTGTTAAACTAACAACATCTCAAACTCAACCAAAACAGCACTATCTGTATGTCTATGCTATGCTAATCTAGCCCAGACTAACCATCTGGTCTAGCCATTTTTAACAGATTACCTTCCATCCAGAGGCAAAGGCTTAGTCTGGAAGAACCTTCTTATGACATGGCCTAAAATGGGACAGAAAATGACAGCATCACTTAGTAAGCATGTAAAAAATATTTAATTGATTGGTTGGATGAGCCATTAGAGAACATTAGTCTAAGGGGTTGAGAGAAATAAATATTGTGCTATCATATTAAGAACTATTAATTCATAATCCACTCTTTCTCTTTTATTTTTGTTAAAATCTAACTCCTGAAAATGTCAGTCAGCCTCTGAAGGGCGTGGCAGAGTGATGAGATTTACTCCTAGTCTCCAAGTCAAAGGCTAGTCAGCCTCTGAAGGGCATGGCAGAGTGATGAGATTTGCTCTTAGTCTCCAAGTCACAGGCTTGTTAAGTGCAACTGGGAGACCTGATTCTGTTTAGAACATAAACAGAATCCAGGCTGGGTGAGCCTTTTCCTGGAGGAAGAACTGCGGACCCTTGGTCCCCTCCCTTAGAGTTTAGGGCCACTCATGAAGGAGAAAACTAGTCAAAGAGGACCTGATGTTAAAGGCTTCCCCAGCTCAGTTACCTTGAGGCTGCTGAGTCTGGTGATCAAGTCATGTTCTCAGAAAGAAGGAGCTGAAGACTTTTAGCCCAACTCCTCATTAAATGTCTACCAATCAAGGTTGATTTTCACTTGTCAGGGGAGTTCCCTTTCAGAAAGCATTTAAGTAGTTTCTCCCTTGGCATTTTTGGTTATGGAGAGAAGCTATTGATTTCAGTTTATTGATTGCTGCCCAGCCAAATTAATTAATAAACTGATTATTAATTACCCAGAAACTGTCTCTCAGGGTTTTCATTCATCACAGGTAATTAAACTGGAGTCCATGAAATTGTTTTAAAAATATTTTGATAACTGTATTTCAGTCTAATTATTTTCCTTTGAAATCCTATGTATTTCATTTTATGCTTTTAAAGACTATTCTTGGGGCAATTAGGTGGCACAGTGGATAAAGCACCAGCCCTGAAGTCCTGAGTTCAAATGTGGTTTCAGACCCTTACTAGCTGTACAAGTACACCTCTGGACAAGTAACAACCCTGATTGCCTCTCCCCAAACCCCAGAAAAACAAAAACCATTATTCTGAGGAGGGATCCATAGGCTTTTCCAGATCACCAAAGGGGACCAAGACACATCAAAAGGTGAAAAACCTTTGTATTTTTACCCTTGAGGAAATTAAAGACCAAATCGGGATGTGACTTGCCTGAAGTCACACAGGTAAAAGGCAGCAGAAACAGGACTTAAACTGGGGTTTTCTGATTCGATTCCAACATTCTTTCCACTAACTTATTAGGAAATAGCATGTGACTCACATTTATTGCTATTTCTAGCAATAATCTTCAAACTCCAAATTAAACTTTTTCTCATGGCATTTATAGTTTGAAGTTACTCTAAAGAAGGGGTGAATGTGTTCCACAAAATAACTGAACTGTTATTTTCTCAAATTTTCATCCACGGTATGTCCCTTCCCCCCACCTCCCAATTTTAATTCCCTTAGCAGAGGAACTTGCCAAGTGCTCTCTGTCAGGACTGAATTTTACTGAAAGTAAAGTTTTCATATGTCCTATCAGCATGCATTTTAGCCCAGTTTCATTTTTATTGGTGTAGGCATCCTCTGATTGCTCAATTGGTAAGGTGTAATTTGTTCTTGTTGATGCTGTCTTTGCTTCTCCTTTATTGCCGTGGCTCTGAAGCTAGTAAGTTAGACTTACAGTGTTTAAGGATAAATGAACAAATTACCATAACTTGGAAGTTTTTTCAATAAAAAGAAATATAGCCTGGTTCCTGAAACCTTAGCTCTGCAAAGTGACTAGCTGCTTACCACCACAGTGAAAATAAAGATATGGTCTTTTAGGAGTATATTGTATATATACATATATATATTCCTATATTTATATATTCCTATATATATATATTCCTATATATATATTCCTATATATAATAGGAATGATGATCCTGGTTCCCATTAGCACTGGGACCAAAGCAAAGGAAGGGAATGAGCATTTATTAAGCAGCTACTATGTAGATGCTGTGCTAAGCACTTTACACATATTATCTCATTTGATCCTTACTACAACTCTCAAATGTGGATGCCATTATTATGCTCATTTTATAGACAAGGAAACAGGTAGACAGGGGTTAAATGACTGGTCCAGGGTCACATAGCTAGTAAGTGTTTGCAGCTGGTTTTGAACTCAGGTCTTCCTAACTCCAGGCCCACTGCTTTATCCATTATGCCACTCTGCTGTCTTTCTCTTCCACAGAAAAGGCTACTGGGCCATGGCAATTGGAGCCACTTGAGTGATTAGTGTAGTAGAATGTAATTTCTCTCTCTGAAGTAGCTACTGTCTCAGATGATAGCTGTGGTTCCTCTCTCCTTTCATAGATCATTTAGGTATTTGAATGGACAGAAGGTACAGGCAGGGCTCCCATGTTATTAGGATGTATAATGTAAACTAAGTACCTGAGAGGGATATTTGGAAAGAGTTACTGTGTTTTACTGAAAAAAAAGAAAAGAAAAGAAAAAGAAAAGGAGAGAGCGAGAGCGAGAGAGAGAGAGAGAGAGAGAGAGAGAGAGAGAGAGAGAAACAGAGAGAAACAGAGAGAGAGAGAGAGAAACAGAGAGAGAGAAACAGAGAGAAACAGAGAGAGAGAGAAACAGAGAGAGAGAAACAGAGAGAGAGAGAGAGAGAGAGAAACAGAGAGAGAGAAACAGAGAGAGAGAGAGAGAGAGAGAGAGAGAGAGAGAGAGAGAGAGAGAGAGAGAGAGAAACAGACAGACAGACACACACACACACTCTGGAAATCTGTAGGAGCAGATGCTAAGATGGTGCCTGACTAGAGGTTCTTTGTTCACTAGTCTGTGAGGTCCAATAGTCTTGTTTGCAATTAGAGGGACACTAGAGAGCCCTCAAAGATATGAACTGGTGGTTGTTGTAGAAGCAGTCACATAGTGGAATGGGACTTTGGTGAGCCCAGAGGGAACCTGTACCCTTTACTTCTGAGACCAAAATGTGTGGGAGATGATCTCTTACCAGTACTGTCTTTGGGTATGCTTAGGAATGCCATGGGCAGAAGACTGGGAGTGACTTGAGATTTTAGACTCCTTAATCTCGTCCTTTCTTGATTTAGGTTCTGCTTCAGTAAAGGTACTCTAATCTGCATGTGACAAATCTAATCTACATGATGAATTCTTTTAGGATCCCATGAAGTTGATATATAGATTATAATCTCAATGGTATGGGAACTGGATCATGAGAGAATTATGAGTTACTATTTTGGTTAGCCATAGCCTTAGAGAGCCTGGGGAAATCACAGGGAAAAGCTGAGGCTAGCAAAAACTGGCATTTCATGCTTCAATTGGGAATAACTTGATACAACACAAGTTTCTAATGGTTTGATTGTTAGCATAGATCAGACATAGCAACCCATCAGTATGGTTGATTTGTTTCAGGTGCCCAGGGAGTGAGCTGGGCAGCATAGGCTCAGAGTACCACCTAGTGGTCAACACAGATAGGGCATTTCTGGGGCTATTAATGGAAAAAAATAACTGGTCTTTATCAAAGTGAAGCAAAGTGCTTCATTCACAATGAGACTGATTCATTGTGGTGTCATTAGATTCACTGGACTTTTTTTATATCGGGGACAGGGCAATATTAATCAGATCTAGAGCATAAGAAAGCTGGTCTGTCCAACTGTATAGTCCATATATAATATGTAATATGGAAGTGTAAAGTGCCTGTCCTAAGCCAGGACTAATTCAAGGCAATCTGATCATTCAGAAATGAAATACTTGTAGACTATCTAGTAGTCAACAAAAGGAAATTTTCTTTGTGCGTGGAAAGGCTAGTCAGCAAGGATAGAACATTGATTCATCTTTGTGTAACTCCCAGCTTTTGTGTTGGCCATATTGATACGCAGTGGTGGGAAGCCTGTGTCAAGCCTGAGTAAGGGGCCCTTGATTCACTGTGGGCTGGTTGTTGTACTTAGACTGCCAAGAAGCTATGTCAAAGGTTGGAGCCTTAGTCCCCTAGCATAATTAAGACTCAATGATTGTTTCAATACTTTTTAAGGAAAAACTAGCCTGTGAGGGGTCATAATAACAATAGCTAGCAGTTATAGCATTAAAAATTTTTGAAGTACTTTATCTGTCTTAGCTGATCCTTACAATGACTCTGTGGGGTGGGTGTAGATGCTATTATTATCATTTCATTTTATAAATGAGGAAACTGAGGTTGAGAAAGTCAAGTAGCTTGCTAGGGGTCCTGATGCTTTTAGTGTGTCTGAAGCAGAATGGGAACTCAGGTCTTCCTGATTCCAAGTCTAGTGCTATACTCACTGGATCACTTAGATGTTGCTCCTAGAATAGTGTCTCCAGAGGAAGAATTTGATTTGAGTTCACTCAATTTTGCCCTCTCTTTTTTTTTTTTTGGAGGGCAATTGGGGTTAAGTAACTTGCCCAAGGTCCCATGGGCCCTCTCTTTCTAAAACACTTTAACAAAACATGTTTGAAAGTTCTTCAAAGATTAGAGAAGTTGAGTAGGGAGTTTAGAAGATCACCTAACAGGGGCGGCTAGGTGGCGCAGTGAGTAAGAGCGTCGGCCTCGGAGTTGGGATGACCCGAGATCAGATCCGGCCTCAGAAAATGAGCACCCACGCATAAATAATGACTAGCCGTGTAACCTTGAGCAAGTTACGTAACCCCAATTGCTTTAAAAAAAAAAAAAAGATCACCTAACCCAACCCCTGGTTTGGATCCCCTCTGTAACAGCCCAGACTGGTGGCTACTCTTGGCCTCATCTTGAAAATCTTCAGTGATGGAAAACTTTATTACATGCTAGGGTAGGAAGGAAAAAGATACCAAGGAGAAAAAAACACCAATGAGAACTAACAAAGCAGAGATCAATCCTGATCAGTTGAGAAGACTGGCATTTTGTTGCCAATCCTTAGATAAAGTTCAGGAGGCTCAGATTCACATTTAGTTTTATGCTGAGTAGATTTAGACAGAGAAATGAAAATACCAGAGGAAGCATCACCCATAAAAGAAACACTGTCTTTCTTGTTGATTAACACTGGGTTTCTCCTGGAAGTAATTAGCTGATCTCAGTAACCTATTACCTGAATCTTAATTTCAGAGATTCACCTCTCTTTCAGCTATGTTGAAACCTTAAGAATTCTAGAGACATCCCAGGTGGCACTGGCTACTTGCTGATTCCCACATATTGGAAATGTTAATCTGTGCTTCCTGAAACTGGACTGTCTATTTATTAATAGAATCTCGGGTCGTCTCATACAATCCTTAATACTCACTAAGAGGGCAATATCTATCCCATTTCTTTCTCAGGGGAAATATTCTCCACACTTTTAAATGTAATTTTGAAACACAGATCACATTGAGAATCACTTAAAGGTTTATTTGAGCCATTTGTGTGTTCACATGGATCAAATTAAGAACACTTCCAATCTCTTGTTTCTTTTATTGAGTGAAACTGTGCCTAGTTAGCCTAAGAATAGTTTCTTCTAACTGTGCCAGTGTCTCTTTAGCATTCTATTACATACTGAGATATGTATACTGTGGTATTGTTGTTCTTTGTTTTGAAGGGGCCAGTGACATCTTGTGATGTCTTGATTTGTGTGTGAATCGGTTTTAAATAAGGCAGAGCTGCACAAAGTTGTCAGCCTCACTCTCTCTTCCAGAATCATCAAAATCCAGTGGCAAAAGAAAAGTCAGGATGATTTTTGTGGTATAGTATATTTGGGGCTGGGGAATTTGAATCTCCATTTTGCCATGACTTCCTATGTGACCTTGGACAAGTCACTACCTTTTGGAAATTCATATTCTCATCTGTAAAATGAGAAGATTGAGCTAGAATCAACTGCATGTGTTTCAAAGAGCTTGGAGAGATACTTGATTGACAAAGACAGGTGGTACTGTTTTGAGTTGTGGCTTCCATTAAGAATGCTTTTACCATAAAGGAAGCTGACATAGTCATGTAATAAAAACAGGAATAATAGAAAGCTTTAGATCTGTGATCCCATGACTTGAAAAGCAAGAAAATCTGATTTTCAGATTTTAGATGGGAGTCATTAATCTTCCCTGCCAATAATCTGTGCTTTTTCTTAAGTCCTACCCTCTGCTATCCTTCTTTCCCTATATACCTTTAGGCATAACTTCTTTGCTTAAAAAGACAGTTGGGGTGGCTAGGTGTCTCAGTGAATAGAGCACTGGCCCTGGAGTCAGGAGGACATGTTGTTCAAATCTGGCCTCAGACACTTAACACTTACTAGCTGTGTGACCCTGGGCAAGTCACTTAACCCCAATTGTCCTGCCTTCCCCCTTCCAAAAAGAAAAAAAGACATTAGTGATGTTAAAAAGAGGTATCAAAGATGATTCCTGGTTAAGGTCTTCTCTTAGTTATCTTCAGAATAATTGGAGAGCTTTGAAGATAGCTGTCTGGAGCATTTTGTGTCAAGAGCAAGTACTTTTGGATTTGCTTGTTCTCAGTTCTGTGTGGAGCCTGCCCTACTCAAATAGACAGGTGCCCGATTTCTCCCTAAAGAAAAAAATCTCAAATGAAAAAATGTAGCCTACTAAAAACTCTGGTCTTATTTTGACAATTTGCTTTAAAAAAAACAGCTTACTGGACTAGCAAAATGGAGGAGTAAGTCCTTCTCTTCAAATTCCCTCAACTCTCTAATTTCCAAGTAAAGGATTATATTCCAGGGGCGGCTAGGTGTCGCAGTGAGTAGAGTGCCGGCCCTGGAGTCAGAAGGACCTGAGTTCGGATCCGACCTCAGACACTTAACACACACAAATGAAAAAAAAACCTAGCTGTGTAACCTTGGGCAAATTACTTAACCCCAATTGCCCTCCAAAAGGCAAAAAAAAAAAAAAAAGGATTATATTCCAGATTAAAGATATTAAAATTAAATCTTCAAGATAAGAAAAGAAAACAATTCCATAGGGTAGGGATCTTCTGAATTAGCTCTGGTACACTTTAGTACTCAAAGTGATCACTTAGTTACCTGCCCTCTCACCCAAATCCAGACAGCAGCATGATGAAAAGCCATAGCATAGTGACACCCATTTCCCTTCTCCCTGTAGTGTTTTTGCTCAAATATGCTCCCCCCTCAAAGTAGATACATAGAAAAAAGCCAGAGAACCAGGGGGAAAAGTCTCCAAGGGCTAAGCTAAAACCTGCCCACAGCCAATGACGAGGATCCTAACTAGGCTCAACCCTATGCCAACAAGGTTGCTCTAAGACAGAGACCCCACAGATTGAAGTGACTGCCAGAATCCTCACTGTTCTCCAAGAAGCAGCCGACTCTGAGGAAGAATAGATCAGAGAGAAGAATGGGGCCAATTTAAGAAGGGACCTGTGGAAAGATTGACTGGAAATGACCTGGGATCAGTCCTGCACTTGGCTGTTATGTAGAGTAGGGACCCACACTGGGGAATCCTATGTTCCTCTGAGACATGGAGGCTGAATTTACTAAAAAAACAAACAAACCCAAAACTCCTTCTCGGACTGTTAAAGGTTACTTTCTTCTTTTGACATTTATTCTCCCTTGTGACCTTCATTTGCCATTGTGCCTGGGTATGGGAGTGGGGGTAGGGTCATTGACTTGGATAGAAAATCCTCTTTATTTCACAAACTTGGCATGAAATATTAGAGTACCAGAGAGTAAATTACAGAGCTAAAAGCAATCTATCAAAATGGTTTGAGATAATGGAGCACATCTTTAAAGTTTAATCATTTCTCATGAATAATTTTTACATTATGCAAATTGATTGGGAGGGATTGATTGGTACAAACATTTGACTGTGGGAAATACCATCTAAGACTGATAGAACTACTTGGACTTAGCACAAATTCTTTTAATTTTTTAGCCTCAGTTTCCCCACCTTCACAATGGATTTTTTTGCATAATAAAGCCTCATAGAACTATTGTAGCCATTAGCAGGTTAAGATTGGTCACCAACAATAGATAGTCTGTCCACAGAACCTCAGAGAATTATAAGCATTAATGGGTTAAAATAGTAAGAAAAATAGATTTCCTGCTCACAGAGCCTCACAGACCTATTGTAGGCATTAACAAGTTTAGATTGTTAACTAAAGTTATAACGAACAGCAGTAGAATCCTAAGCCCTCCCTTTATTTTTTCCCCCTTTGAGATCTTGTCATATCCAAGGTTTCAGTGGTCACTAGTATCTCCAGTGACCCTCTTCTGAGTGGACTTCTCAACTCCTAAGTCATGTCTCCAACTATCTTCTGGACATTTTCTTTTGTTTGTCCCACCATCATTTCAAACTTGATTTATTTAAAACCGAGTCTATCTTCTCCATAGAAACCAAGCCTCCCACCTGACTTCCTTATATCTAGCAATTCAAATTCAATACTCTTTCTACTTTATCATGAAGCTTTCCCATCTGCAGTAGTCTTCTCTGAATGTCCAGTGAAATGACAGTTTGGACCATACCACTTCCTACTTAGTTATGCATCTTATGCCTGTCCCTACTAATGTCACAAAGTTAATTTGTCTCATCAACCATGGTTATTTCTGAGTTTTGTGTGGGCACCAGGGGTTTTCTGGTAAATGTTTAACAACTGACTTTCTGGAAAAATAAATGGACACACAACACTCTTAAGTTTAACATTTTTAACATTTTCTCTAGACAGTGATCAAACTGATAAATTAAGCCTTGATTTGTAGAGTTGCTGATTTCAATGTGCGACATGTAAATGTTCATACTGAAAGTTTAACAACAGACTCACAGGAGCCAGTCGGAGCTGGCACTTTAGTAGGGACCCTGTCTAAACAAACTTCTCATTTTCCAGGGCATATCATATGGTGTCAGGAAACCAGAGTCCCTTTTGTCTGTGGAGTGAGCTTCCTTTGCTTGAAATAAATGACAACTCAGAACATATTTTTTCCCTTTTATAAGATATAACCTCTCTGGCCTCATGTATTTATTTCCAAGCAGGATAGGGGCTTGCAGAGCTAATCTGCTTGCTTTGTCAACATGGGGCTGAAGGGGGTCCATTTGTTTATTTCATTAGCGTCCCCTGAGTGCCTACTCTGTGTGACACTGTGGTGCTGAGAGCCTGAAGACAGAATGAAGAATAGTCCCCGGCTCAAGAAGCTTGTATTTTACTGGTGTGTTTCAGTTTGCCACCTCAGCATGTACTGCTTTGTATCTTCTCTATTACTGTTGCCTGGGAGCTACAGTGTCTTTTTAGGCAAAAGTCTCTTTTTTCTAAGAAAAAATTCTTTAAAAAAATTATAAATTTAACAAATATGAACATTGTCACATACAAGAACAGGCAGAATGCATACAAAGCTCTGAACTTTGGTTACATACAATTTGCTTTTACATTTTTGTGTTTAATGGTAACCATGGGCTGGGCAGGGAGGGAAGAAGAAAAGGAAAAAAAAGAAATTGACATGATAACTTTATTATATATTTAAAAGGAATAGCAAGTTGTTCAAAGAGATCTGCAGTTTTATGTGCAATCTTTTATTATACTGTTATGGAAATGCTTGTTTTATTCCACAAATTAAAAATATATAAAAGTGAAAATGTACATTAAGTTTAACATTGTTATATCTAACATTATGTATTTTAAGTGTATATATCAATGTATTTCATGTATATTAAATTTGCTACATTTAAAAGTAGTAATAGTATTGACCCTGCTCATCACTGTCTTCTTCTGAACTTGCTGTTTTATGGAAAAAATTTAATTGATGCTCTTTTCTTTCTGTTTTTTTTTTGGGGGGGGGGAGGCATTGGTATCACTACTTATATATTTTCCACCCTGCACTGAAATGCAGCCTTGAGATATTACAGCCTCTTAGGAAAAAAAATGTTCTGAGTTGCCATTGATTGTAGCCTTCTCTTTTCAGGTAAATGAAGTTCACTCCACAGATAAAAGGGGCTCTGGCTCCCTAGCATTATACTGTAAACCCTGGAAAATAAGAAGTTTGCTTGGACAGGGTTCCTACTTAGGGTGTACTAGAGCCAATTTCGACTGGTTCCTGAGAGCTGGTTAAATTTTTGGTATGAGCATTTCCGTGTCTCATGTAATCATCAACTCTACAAATAAAGGCTTAATTTATTGTTTTGTTCATTGTCTAGAGAAAATGTTAAAAATGTTGAACATAAAAGTGCTTGTATCCATTTATTTTTCCAGAAAGTCAGTTAACCATTTACCAGCAAACCACTGGTATCCATCCTCATAGAACTTAAAATTAACCATGGTTGACGAGACAAATGAAATCTATGTCTCATTATGTACTTTTGGTCCATTGCTTCTTTGCAGAGTTTGGAAGCATATTTCATCAATCTTTTGAAGTCATTATTGGTCATTGCATTGAATATCATTTTAATTTCTCTCCTTGCCTCCAGACTCTTCCTCTATTTAATTCAATCCACAAGATGCCAAGTTGATATTACTAAAAGACCATATGACTTAAAAATCTTCAGTGCATCTCTATTGCTTTTAGGACAAAATACAAAAGAATTGGCCTGGCATTTAAAGTTCTCCTATTTGCTTTACCTCATATTATCCCCCTTCACACACTTTGGGTTTCAGGAAAACTGGTTTGCTAGTTGATCCCTGATCACAGACAATATTCATCTTTTTCTGTGCCTTTGATGATCATGTCTAGAACACACTTTTTCCTCACGTCCACTTCTTAGAATACTTCTTAGAATACATCCTTTCGAGAGAGAGAAGAGAGTCTACCTCCTCTAATAAGCCTTTTCTGATAACTTTCTCCTTCTTTAAATTACTTTTTATTTTAATTTTATTTACTTAACTGAGTACATATTGTATTCCACTCTCCCTCTTTCTCTTAGTGGAAAGTAAGTCCATTGAGCATAGGGACTATTTAATTTTTATTTTTAATGATTTTTTTATGTAAATGCACATAATAAGCACTTAAATATTTGTAGAATTTTGTTGAACTGAATGTCTTTATTCTTTGTCATCCCAGCATAGTATGGTAGAATGTTGTTGATTTTTTTGCACAAAATCTACTTCCTTGCACAAAATTATCACTTAATAAATGTTTATTGATTGAGTGTTGCTTATTCCATTATGGATTGAACTTTATGGACTATGAGATCCCTTCCTATTGTGAGATTCTGATTTTTTTTATTGTTTCAGTTCTCAATAGGTGTGTGTGTGTGTGTGTGTGTGTGTGTGTGTGTGTGTGTGCATGCATTAGGAGCTTAGTAAGGATACGACTGAGGATTGCAAACATGCCAGCCCTTAAGAATTGGACAGCTCCTCCCAAGTCCCTTCCCACTCAAAAGAGACAGCCAAGTGTACTACATAAGTATCAACTGCAGCCCAAACCAGTTCAAAACATAATTGGGGAATATTAAATAGATATTAAATAAAATAAATGAAAATACAATAAAACATAGATGTTACATTTTAAAGCTTTCAGTCATTTCAGTCATATCCAACTCTTCATGACACCCATTTGGGGTTTTCTTGGTAAAGAGACTGAAGTGGCTGGCCAATTCCTACTCAGGCTCATTTTACAGATGAGGAAACAGAGGTAAATGGAGCTAAGTGACTTGCTCAGGGTTACATAGCTAGTAAGTGTCTGAGACCAGATTTGAACTTAGAAAGGTGAGTCTTCACGACTCCAGGCCCAGCACTCTATGCATTATGTAGCTACCTGAGCTGCCCTATGTACAGATCGGTGGCCCCCATTCTATTTGAGTTTTGTACCACTGGTGTAGTGGATAGGGTACTGGACTTGGGGTCACATAGACCAAGGTTCTGTTCTGTTCTCCTCTCCCAAAATTTCATTGTGTACAAACTGGGTACTGGTGTTAAGGACCATCTGCCATTTGGATTCAGCAGATGAGATATAACTTATTCATTGAATAATGTGTAGCAGCAAGCACCCCAACATCCCCAGGGTGGCTGCTAAGACAGGTTCTTAGATCTGCTTTTGTAAAGGAAAGCAACTCAAAATCGGTTAACAAGCTCACTTGAATCAAACAAACATATATTACCTAGTTCAGGGGGAAAAGGTCAGCACCCTGAACTTCAGAGTATACAGACAGATCAAACAGACAGGCTTCCAAACTGTCCAACCATTATCAATACCAAATCACAGTTACCAGAGAGGAAAGCATCAACATCTGGGTTTTCAAAGCTGGGGTGGGGAGCTCTCAACAGCTTCCCAGAGTCTGGTCAAATCACACAACACTTCTCAAAGAGAGCCCCAAAGCAAAGCCTGCCATCAGGGTTTATATAGCCTTCTCCTGGCTCAGAGAATGTAACAACCTTCTGGACCCACTGCCCAATCACAAAGTATCAAGGTATGGGCTTTCCTGAAAAACAAGCCTCCTACCACAGGCTCCAGGTGCACTTAACCTAGGGGCAGGGAAGATCTTTAAATCTGCATTTCCCTACATTCAGCCCCAAGATCTTTCATGCCCATAGCATACATGATTTACATTTGAATTAGCACTAAACATCTCTTAGGTCACATTTTCCAGGTACATAAGAAAATCACAATATAATCTCAAAGTACAATAGTCCAAATCTTCCACTCATGGGGCAAAGTCTTGATTAACTCAATTAGTCACTTATCAGTAGTAATATCTCAAAGTACTCAAAGTACAATCAGTCACTTATTCAGCAAAGTCTTACTAAATATGCCCATAGCATAGACAGTTTACATTTCAATTAGCACTAACCATCTCTTAAGTCATATTTTCAAGGTACATCTAAAGTTACCAAAGTGGCCACTGGGCCTTAAACAAACACAAAATCCAAAGCATTATCACATCAATTCAAAACAAGAGTCCAAATAAAGTTCTTTTGGGAGGAGAGGGGTCCCCTAGCACTGTTCCAGCCCCTGTTTCCAAATCCACAGAGGGGGCTGGGTAACAAAACCAACGTGGGGTCCTTGGGGGTCCATGGCACTTCACCCCACCCACCATAGTCACAAGTCCATCCTCCCCCTGCGTCCCAAACTGTGGGATGCAGCAAGGAAACACATTCAGTGCCTCTGCTTTGCTTCACAGTCCTTATCTTGTCCTGTGGCTGAACCCCAAACTCCTGGGTTCCTTCTCCTCCAGCAGAAGGCAGCAGCTCCTGGATTCTCCACAGGTCTCCATGCAGGCAGCTCACCATTCTTCTCTCAGCTCAGTGAAGTCAGCATGCAGGCCGTTCTCTCCTGCTCCATGGCTCCACAGAGTCACAGCTACCACAACTGGGAAACAAACAATTATCCCAGCCCCCATACTTTCCTTTTACTCAACAGATCCCACCCCTCATCGCCATTTTGTAGCAGCAAGCACCCCAACATCTCCAGGATGGCTGCCAATACAGGTTCTTAGATCTGCTTTTGTAAAGGAAAGCAACTCAAAATCGGTTAACAAGCTCACTTGAATCAAACAAACATATATTACCTAGTTCAGGGGGAAAAGGTCGGCACCCTGAACTTCAGAGTATACAGACAGATCAAACAGACAGGTTTACAAACTGTACAATTATCAATACCAAATCACAGTTACCAGAGGGGGAAGCACCAATATCTGGGTTTTCAAAGCTGGGGTGGGGGGAAGGAGGGGGTGTGGCTCTCAACAGCTGCCCAGAGTGTCATCTGGTCAAATCACAGAAAACTTCTCAAAGTGAGCCCCAAAGCAAAGCCTGCCATCAGGGTTTATATAGCCTTCTCCTGGCTCAGAGAATGTAACAACCTCCTTGAACCACTGCCCAATCACAAAGTATCAAGGTGTGGGCTTTCCTGAAAACCAAGCCTCCCACCACAGGCTCCAGGTGCACTTAAGCTAGGGGCAGGGAAGATCTTTAAATCTGCATTGCCATTACATAATGCCATTGCTTACCTTTTGGAGAATACACACTGAAGTCGTTAAAAATTGTAGGAATGGAAGCATGTGGTGGCATGGATAGGACACTGGACTAGAAGCCCCCAATCTGGGCTCAGACTTTACTACTCTCCCTTCCCCTCACACTTTCTCTCCAATCCTTACCTGCAAATTAGGATTTGGCTCTTATTTAGACTTTTAAACAATTTTCAGACTATTTGCAATGTTTGCAAAAATTTTACCTCAGCCTTAAAAAAGCAACAAAGAAACACCCCAAAAACTGACCTCATTATAAGGTTGCTGCAGTTCCTATTGCCTTTGGTGATTGAGAGCCTAGTTTGTTTGGAATGATTACTCAGTTCTTATTTGGCTGATACGAGACATTCATTTCTTCTTTTTTTCCTTCTGTTCTGATGAAAAATTGAAGTACTCAAACTTAGCTTTTTTGTGGCTAGAAACAGCATAAATAATTCTTCTAGAATTTTAATACCCAACAGTCAAAATTTATTATTTGCTAGCCAGAAATTCTATTATAGAGGTTCATTCAGAATTGTAATATAGAAATAAAGTCGTTGACTGACCTAGATTCAACAAAAAATAGGCAGACTATACCCATTCAGGGGAACATGAAGAGGCAGAGAGTAATACTAACCTGTTTGAAAGGGACAGAGAAAAGAAAGGGATAAAAAAGAACAATTTAAAAAATAGCTAAGTAATGACTAAGGGTCTCTGACTATAGCTTGGAGCTGTTCAGCTGTACTCCCGCTCTGCTCAAGGAGTAAGAATCTATATGTATCATTGAGAGAGGTCACTAAATAATCTCAGGAGAAGGAAGGTATAGGAGTGGTGATTGGTATACCTCAAGGGAGATACTGAGCTGTCTGTTAACTTGAAGTTAACAATAGCATAGGGTTTACTTCCTACTCCTGGTTACTCATGTGGATATAAAGGGTGCCATCAGAAGGAAGTGCGAGAGCATTTTTAGGGATTATGGGATTCTGAGCAAAAACTAAAGACTAAGGGTATTTCTGTCATATTTCTCTGCTTACTGGAAGTGGGGGATGCCAAAGAGAAAGGCAGATTTAGAATTAAATAGCTCGTTAAGGAGATAGTGTATCTTTTTTGTGGATTCTAAATCTAATGGAGTTCAGATTTCTTTAAAAAAAAAACCATTTATTGATTACTATAGATTTTAGATTTAGAAGTGGAAGACATCTACTCCAGTTTACAGATGAAAAAGTGGGGTCCAGAGTTTATTGTTTCAGAGGTGTCAAGCTCATCCCACAAGACTCCTGAGCATAGCCTGAACAAGATTAAAGCATAATTGGGAAATGCTTTGCAAAATAAATAAAAATATAGTATAAAATAGGAAATATTAATTTGTGATTAATATTAATTTGTGACATTCTAAGTCATTATGTGGCCTGCAGAGATCCATTTCCATTTGAGTTTAAATTTCATTTATGGAGAATGATAATGGGATGTTTGCATGTGTAGGCTACTTAACCTTTCACAGATGGATGTTTTGATTTGGGCAGAAAACCCAACCAAATATTAGCATATAGTATATTAATATTAATATAAGGACCACTAAGAAAGTCAAATTAAAAGGGAACATTTTCCCTCAGATAAAAATGTTGAGAAAAGACCCAGAATGTTTTTATGACCTGAGAAAAAACTGCCCCTCAGATAGATGTATTGAGATCTATTTGAAGGCAGAGCACTGATTGAGGTAAAGATAACTGCAATGTATTGTGGTCTCTCTGATCATTTGCATATGATTTTTCTTAGAGTTTTGAAGGTTTTAAATGAGAAATTATACATCAAACACCTGTTTGGGGGCTGTGGAACAGTCATATAAAAACTATTAGGGCCACATATTACAGAAAGATGGATTTTAGAAAACTTTTATATCATAAATTAGCAGTAGTACATAAGTAGGACCTAATTTGGGACAGCAAAATGGTTCAGTGGATAGAGTCCTGGGCCTAAAGCCAGGAGAACTCCTCTTCCTGAGTTCCAATCTGGCCTCAGACATTTCCTAGCTGTGTGACCCTGGGCAAGTCACTTCACCCTGTTGGCCTCAGTTTCCTTATCTATAAAATGAGCTGGAGAAAGAAATGGCAAACCACTGTAGTATCTGTCAAGAAAACCCCCAGTGGGGTCCTGAAGAGTTGAACTTGACTAAAATGGACTGAACAACAACAATAAAGGCCCTAATTTAAGCATTAAAAGCAGAGGAGGTTATGATATGTTCAGATAAAGAGAGAAGCAGGAGAGGAAGCTGCTTTAAGGAAGGATGGGCATAGAAGGCAAAATAATAAATAGCAGAAACAGATTATAAGAGCTGAAAGGAACCGAGCTGACAGGCAGACTGCAGCTGTTTTTCTTGGAATTGTACAAATTGGAAGAGATCTTTGTTTTGCTGAGAGCTGATTGGTTAGAGAAAGCCACTATTGCCTTCTATTGCCATCTATAGCCCCAGAGAGGAGACAGACTTTGCATTTGCTTTGCTATGAACTGTTTAGATCAGAAAAAGAGGTATGGTTTTCCTGAGATATGATTGGAGAAAATAAAACCCTTTTGTCTGGGGATAGGCTTCATGACTCTATTGCTATATATTGCTTGAGAGGGAGAAACTTCTCAAACACACATTATTATTTCTGATCTTGCCTTCTATTAAGTAAATATTATGATTATTCCTACTTTTGCTTATTGTTTAGTAATATTTCGTGATCAGGAGCCTGTAGTGTTTGTAGATCTGAAGCAGTTATGAGGATCTCAGCTGTTCTCCAACCAAAAGGAGCTGCTTGTCACCAAAATAGCTTAACACTCTTGTGCCTTGTCAAGAGTGGCTGTGTGCTAAAAAACCCTAATGCTGGGTAAGTGGTCTGAGAGTAGCAGAAAAAGTGGTTTTGTTCAGCAGGAAGGCTGTGAGGTTCAGATGGGAGAGCAGATAGCAGAGAAGCAATTTTGTCCAGCTAGTTATCTGTGTTATAGATTATTCTCTAAAGAGACCAAAGATATCAGGGCCTGCCTTGCACACGGATTTCTTTACTTATGTTGCTGCTACATTTCTTTTTTTTTAAACAAATGCTTTATTAACTTCTGTTTTACATCATTCATTTCCGCCAGATTTTGAGTTACAATCATTTTCCCCCCATTATTCCCCTACCCAACCTCCCAGAATAGCAGTCCCACAAGATATCGCTTCCTCCAATCTGCTCTCTCCCATACCTTCTCCCATACCCCCTTCGACTTTTCCATTAGAGGAAGGTGAATCTTTGTGTCCCAATGCCTGCACATCTTATCTCCCAATTACAAGCAAAAGAGTATTAATAATAGTATTTATATATATTTGAAATGTTTAATGTTAAGACCTCGAATTTCAGATCCATTTCCTTCCTCCCTTGTCACCCATTCCCTCTGGGGAGATAAGTAATTCAGTATATGTTGTACATGTCTAGCTATGCAAAACATTATCATAGTAGATATATTGTACAAGGCTGCTTATAATTCCCTCCCACTCATCCCACCCCCACCTGGTCCATTCCCTACATGATCCTGTCCCTCTTCTATAGTGGGTACTTCCAACCTCCCCTCCCCCCAAGGATGCCCTCCCATCCATCATCCTTCCTCTCATCCCCCTTCCCCCTATTCTGCTGCAGGTTGAGATATCCCATTTAGTATGTATGTCATTCTCTCCCTGAACCTAATTCAATGAGAATGTGGTTTTGCCTTTTTTGCCTTCCTACTCTCCTCCTCCCTTGCAACCACTTCCCCTTGCTTCTTCTACATGAGATAGTTTACCCTACCCTGTCTCTCCCCATCTCCTCTTGCCACTTTCCTCTCTCACCTCATAATTTCATCCCTTGAGTATTCTCCCTTCCCAACAAATTCAATCTATGCCCTCTATCCATATATAACTGTAACCATATACACACACATTCACATATGTATTCATATGACCACACCCCCTTCTTCCATTATTTTCATAGTGAGAAAGATATCATCAGTCACAGTTATTGCTTTTCCATATAGGAATGTAAATAGTTCAATTTTGATAAGTTCCTTTTGATTTCTTTTCCCTGATTACCTTCTCAGGCCTCTCTTGCTTCTTGTGTCTGGATGTCAAATTTTCTATTCAATTCTGGTTTTTTCCTCAAGAATGCTTGAAAGTCCTCTATTCCACTGAATGACCATATTTTCCCCTGAAACAAAATACTCAGTTTTGCTGGGTAGGTGACCCTTGGGTTCATTCCCAGTTCTTTTGCCCTCTGGAATATCATATTCCATGCCCTTTGATCCCTCAGTGTAGAAGCTGCCAGGTCCTGTGCTATTCTGATTGTGTTTCCACAATATTGAAATTGTTTCTTCCTGGATGCTTGTAGTATTTTCTCCTTGATCTGGGGATTCTGGAACCTGGCTGTAATATTCCTGGGAGTTTTCTTTTTGGGATCTTTTTCAGGAGGTGATTGGTGGATTCTTTCAACCTCTATTTTGCCCTCTGGATCTAAAACATCAGGGCAGTTTTCCTTGAGAATTTCTTGAAGGGTGATTTCTAGGTTCTTTCTTTGATCATGGCTTTCAGGTAGTCCAATAATTTTTAAATTGTCTCTCCCGGATCTATTTTCCAGGTCAGTGGTTTTTCCCATGAGATATTTCACATTGCCTTCTAATCTTTCATTTGTTTGGATCTGCTTAACAGCATCTTGATTTCTCATAAAGTCATTAGCTTCCATTTGCTCCAGTCTAACTCTGAAGGAATGAATCTCCTCAGTGAACTTTTGAGATTCTTTTTCCATCTGGCAAATTCGACTTTTTAAGGCATTCTTCTCCTCATTGCCCTTTTGGGCCTCCTTTGCCATTTGAGTTAGTCTATTTTTTAAGGTGTTGTTTTCCTCAGTCAGGCTGTTGACCCTCATTTCATACTTTTCCTGCATCCTTCTCATTTCTCTTTCCAATTTTTCCTCCACTTCTCTTATTTGATTTTTAAAGTCCTTCTTAAGGTCCTGTATGGCCTGCAACCCGCTCATGTTTTCCCCTGGGGCTTTTGGAGCAGGACTTCTGACCTCACAGTCCTTTTCCCGCTCTATGCCCCCAAAATAGGAGTCTAGGGTTGCATTTTTCTGTTTCCTTTGCCTTGGCATGTTGCCACTTAATTACTTGACTTTTGGGCTTGTTGCCACACTATGGCTTTAAGGCCAGATTGAGGAATTTTCGTCCCAAATGTGTGGGGGGCAACTTCCGTTTCTGGAAAGTTGTAAACCCACCCACGACTTCCACCCTAGATCACAATCCAGATCCAGGGAGGTTAAAGCAAGAGCGATTACCCCCCAAGACTGATCGCTGTATCTCCCTACAATTCACAGGCCAAGAGCTGGAGCTGCCTCTGAAAACTACAAAATGGCGTGTCTCCTCAGTGGCTTCTAGCCCCCAGGGAAGGGAGGTGATGCATTCCCCAAATACTGGTCCCAAAGTCCATAGGACACTAACCTCTTACTTTGTCCTAGGCATGTCTATGTTGATAATTCTGGAGTTGGCACAGCTGCTGGTGTTCTGGGGTTCCTACAGCCAGCTGTTGGCCCTGCCGCCCTGGGGCTAAAACCTCGGCTCACGGGGACCTTGGCTCCGGTTCGGCTTCCCGCGCTCTGCATGCTGCACGCTGCCGGCTCCCAGACCTCTGTGCTGGTCCTTCCTGCAGGGCTGCTGGGCTGTCCTCAGCAGGAGGTTAGCTTCTCTGTGTTGTTCTGTGGGTGCTGGGGCTCCAGAAGTTGTTCAGAGTCCCCTTTTACATAGTTTGGGGGAATCTGGGGGCAGAGTAGCTTGGATGCGCTGTTTCTACTCCGCCATCTTGGCTCCGCCCTGCTACTACATTTCTGTAAGTGCATTCCCTCTCTTCCCCATAGACATTGTGTGACTTGGTGGGAGATTATGATCCAAGTTTATAAGTAGACTGTAACAATTTTATTATTTCTGATCTTGCCTTCTATTAAGTAAATATTATGATTATTCCTACTTTTGCTTATTGTTTAGTAATATTTCATGATCAGGAGCCTGTAGTGTTTGTAGATCTGAAGCCATAGTTCTCCTGGATCCCAATCTATTCCTATCCTATGTGAACTTTTATTGTTATAGGTAAATACTCTCATTTAAGACTGTTGTGTCTCCCTAATCTAACCACATGCTTTATGTGAAGTAATAGGCTTAATCAGAAGTTGGTCAAGGAATGAATTTGTGACCATTCTTACTTATTTGTTGATGGAAATTGCTTTATGTATACTATACAATCCAGTAACATTGGGTCTTCTTTTAGTTCCTTGAGTATGACACTCTATTTCCTAACTGGGTACCTTTTTACTGTTACTAATGCTTGGATTACTCTTCCTCCTCAATTCAGCCTCCTGACTTTCTTGGCCTCTTTCAAATCTCAGCTTAAATCATACCTTTTACAAGAAGCTTTCCTGACATCCTGTCTTCCCCTTTTACTGCCTCCCTCTGAGATTGCTTCCAGATGACCCTGTATGCACATTGTTGTTTTATGTTGTCTTCCTTGTTAGAATGTGAGCTCCTTGAGGATAGAGACTTTTTCCTTTTATTCTAATCCCAATGTCTGGCTATAGCAAATCAACTCAAGTCAAGCCAAGAAGCATTTATTAAGGATTTACGATGTTTCAGGCACATTGTGAATAAGTGCTTAGTAAATGCTTATTGACTTGCTTTGCTCTTGGTATAAACTTTTAGCTCCAAAATAAGAAATAAGGTTCAAAGTGCAAACACCCCAGGGAGAGATAGCAAATTAACTTAAATATATACCCAAGTATATTGATTCAGAAGTCTTCAAGTTTAATAGGTAGGTTAGGACAATGGGTATCATAATAATCACAACAACAATATTAATGACAGTAACTTATATTTCCATAAGCATCAACATTTGCAATGCATTTTGCACACACTATTAGTGAAGAAAGAGTGAGTACAGGGAAGAATCGACAGCTCAGAGCTGGGAGGATTATATAAAGGGAAGTCTTGCAGGCATCTAAGAAGAACTATAGACCTTGGAAATTTCTGAGGACCTCTGTCTCATCCAGGTAAGAAACAAATATCCCATATTATCAATGGAAAAACCCAGGAGCTGGAAAGGATTAGAAGCTCCAGCTCAACTGCAGAGGTGTTCATACTCATGGAGAAAAGGAATTTGTCAAATGATCTCATCCTCAAAGAGATCTTCCTAAGGATTCAGAAAGCTTGTAAGAAATGTTGCTCCAGGTACCCTTCTGTACTGAGGTGCCCACAACCAGGAAATCCTAAGAAAGCCCTTCTTTGATTATAGGTACCAACACTTGAGCAGAGGGTGAATTGGAATATTTCTGTACATCTTAATTTTCTCTGAGGATCATATTCTTAAAAAAATAGCAAATGATGAAAAATGCTAATCACCTCTAGAGAAAGAACTGATGGAGTCTAAATGCAGATCGAAGCATACTTTTAAAACTTTCCTTATTTTTCTCTGTTTTTTTGTCTGTGTTCTCCTTTGCAACATGACTAATATGGAAATATGTTTTGCATGACTGCACATGTACAATCTTTAGCAAAGTGCTTGCCTTCTCAAGAAGGGGGAGGGAAATGAGGGAGGAAAGTGAATATGGAACTCAAAAATTATAAAAAAAATTAAAAATTGTTTTTACATGTAACTGAGAAAAAATAAAACAAAGATTCATAAAATAAAATAATAAAACAAAAAACACAAACTTATAGAAGACTCTGAAAATGCAAAATAGAAAGGGCTTCTAGAAACATTCAGGCAGAGAAAGAATTTAATAATTAGCTTTAATTCAACAACTTTGCCATCACATCTAGTCCAACTCCCTCATTTTGCAGATGAGGAAATCGAATGGTAGAGAAGAATCAGTAGAATTGCTAGTAATTGCTTTCTTTAGGAGCGCTTTGGGCCGTGGGGTGAAATAATTGCTGATGTGTATTTATTCCAAATGGGAATAGATTTGTGTGTATATGAGTGTGTATACATACACTCACATATATACATATATGTTATATACACATGCACACATATACATACACATGCACACGTATGTGTGGAGGGAGAGAGAGAGAGAGAGAGAGAGAGAGAGAGAGAGAGAGAGAGTAAAAAGAGTATTTGCATGTAAAATAAAATGGTTGTACCAGAAGATATCTGAGGCCCCTTCCAGTTCCAACTAACACTCAAGTAATATGCCAAGACCAGAGGCATTTGGACCAGGTTCTTTGGAACCTGGAACCCTTGACTTTCAGTAAGCTTTCCTATATATTCCAATCAATATAAAGGAAATACATTCTATAATTTACCACATATATGCACATAAAAATAGATACATTTTTCATAAAGAAAATTTCTTCATCTGTCACATTTTTAGTCTGACCATGTCATTTTTTTCTCTATCTCTCAAGAAACTCTAGTGCCTTTTGCCTCCAGGATCCAATATAAAAATCTCTCTTTGGCATATAAGGAATCTCTCTACCTGTCCCCCTCATACCTTTTTATTCATCATACACTTTAATCTCTTGCATGCTCTCTCTACAATCTAGCTACTCTGGCCTACTTGGTATTCCTCACATGCAACATTCCATCTCCATCTTTGTGCACTGGCTGGCTCTCTGCCTGGAATAGCCATTCTCTTTCTTTACTTTTGCCTGACTTTCTTTCTGATTAGGTTCAAATTCCAGCTTCTGCAAGAGTCCTTCCTGGGCTCTTCCCAACCTTTTCTCACTTCCTTCTGAGATTACCTTCCAGCTTCATTGTATATATTTTCTAAGTGCATAGTTTACATGTTGTCTCCCTCATTAGAACACAAACTTCTTGAAGGTAGGACTAAGCATTTTTCCCCTTTCTTTCTATTCTCGAGCTTATCACAATGACTGGAATATCATAACCCCTTAATAAGTGTTTGTTGGCTAACTGATGAGTATCATAAAATTGTTACTACAATCTACAGATTGTTTTCCCTAAATATGACTCCTTTTGCAACATTTTAATAGAATAATATAGTTATTTACCAGATATCCCCTATATTCTCCTGGGGATATGCTGTAAGGATCTTGACAGCCTGTCCATCACAGTAAATTAAGAAGTCAGGGAAGGTCAAATCCCCTGAGTCACCTGGTCAAGGTAAGGTATGAGAGGTAGGGCCATAAGCCCCTTCTCCCATCTTTGTGGGATTTGACTGTTTACTACCAACCAATAGTACATTATTTCTTACCCAGCATGAATTGGCCCCAATCCCTCAACCATGTATGATCTGCACACTAGATTTAGGCTCCCTGCTCTCTGTATCCTAATATCTAGTCCTGCTTGATCTGGATAAGGACCCTATCAAATCCACTAGGCCTTTTCAGTTTTGGCATCACTTTCCAACAGTAACCTTAGTGGACCTGGCCTGTTTCCATCTTCCCTCACTGCTTGTTATATTGTGAGTATTTCCTAATAATGATGATATTTATATGGAGTTTTATAGCTTAGAAACTGCTCTATAAATGTTTATCTTGTTTGACCCTTACAATAACCCTAGGAAGTAAGTAAGTGTTTTTGTTATCTACATTTAACAGATAAAGAAACAGACATCCACTATGTCACCTACTTTCTCTCTGCTAGTTCTTTTCTTGTTGTGTATTCTCTCTTGTGCTCCCTGTCTTTGTACTGTATCCTGGATTCCTGAACTTCTCTTAACATCAATATACACGTGTGTCTCAGGTTATAAACACCTAACCTAGGCTTTCACCATTGGGAAACATCACTTGAGATCATAGAATTAGGGTCTGAAAAGATCTTTAAGATAATGGAGTCCATTTTACAGATGAGGAGATTGAGGCCCAGAGAGATAAAATGACTGAGTCACAGAACCACCATTCAAAGGGGCAGAGCTGGGGTTCAAATAGAGTCTTCTACTCCAAACCCACTGTTCTTTCAACTGCATCATTTTGCCCTTTAGCTTGTTTTTTCTCCCTTATGAATAGATTCAAAGTTAATTCAATAAAAGGCAATAATTATAGGTGGATACAACAAAAATCACTATAAAAAGATTCATTTTCTTTTACCCCACAACTGCCTTTTAACAAAAAGGTGAAAGGCAAAACAAATTAATGCCTGTGCCTTGGCCTTCCCAATGTGCTCAAAGATATGAATGTAGGAAGGTTCCTTCCCCTCATGACCTTTCCCCCTCCCTAGCACTTTGTTCTTTACCTCTCTAATGTACTTATCATGTATGGTTATTTGTATTTGTGTCTTCTTGCTTGACTAGACTATAAAATCTATGAAAGAAGTGATAAAAATGGGTCTTCTCTAAACTTTCTATCTAAATTTTCCCCAGAAATCTCTGTACAGAGTAAGTAAAAAGCTTTGCTAAATTGTTTTGTGAAATTAAGTGGTGATGAATTATATCAGATTTTATGCAAATTAGAAATGCTTGAAATTTGTCTTCTACAACATTTTATGTTTTTTTTTAAACTCAAGCAATTAGCAGATTTTTGAGAAAAGGGACCTTGTTTTATAGTCCATTTATTTTTCTCGCCTTAACATAGTGCCTTGCCCCCAAATAAGTGCTCAACAAATATTTGATGTGATTCAAAATTCTTAGTTTTTGACTAAGAGGAAGGTGGTTTGTTATCTATTTTTTGGGTTAGGTTCAAAATAAACAACTTTCTGATTCCTCCAACACACCTATTTCAACTCTGTGAAAATTTTTTTTTCTCTTCCAAAATAGATATATTGTTGACTTGTGGAAAGTATGTGAAATTTTACACTCTCTTCTGGGAATTAGATTGTTTATTAACCACTGATAACTTCTCTGCTGTCTCGGTGCTGATTTTTTTCAGGGCACTTCTGGGAAATATCTTCATCCCAAGTCCTGTTAGTAAGAAATTCTACTTAAAGGTGCGTGGGTTGCATTTCTTCAGTTTGATGCTTAGCAAACACATCTTCCCTCGCCCACATTTTTAAAATCACCCTACCTATTGCCTGCACAGCCATTTGTGATTTCATGTGTGAGAAACTGTCAAAATGAAAATTTCAAAATGCTATTTAATTTAATAGTTATTATTTAAAATAAAGAGGTGGAATTTAGCTTTTTAATATAAGCAAGTAATCATCTGAGAGTAGGTGTCCATTTAATGTTTCAATATTCTAGACTATTTTTGTTACTGAAAGGTACCTTAGGACTGAAGATGTTGGCCACTTATACCCTAGCTTTCTAAGAATGCCTGTAAGAGCTAAAGAGTTCATCAAATTCAGAGCATATCTCCTGGGCATCATTTTAGAAACTGTGGGGCAAAATCTAGTTACTGTTCTGTTATCTGATTCTGCCTTGAGACACATAGTGATTTTGGCAAAAGTTAATTTTATTGTTAAAAATGTTAGCCGCATCCTGTATGTATAAAAGGAAAAAATAAATAAAATTTTAAAAGATTAGGCATTTTTAGGAGTTTAGTGGGGAAAAACTACTCATTTATTAGTGATCAATGAAAAGTAGGGTCTATCCAACTTAGGGAAGTATTAATATGACCCAAGATTGTTATGAAGTACCTTATTAACCTAAGTTCTCAGTCCTTCATGAAAGCTCTTCTGGTCTAGAGCAAATATTTCCACCCCTGTTTTGGTCATATATCAGCCTTTTAATTCTGCCAAGAGGGTAAGTTGGAGATAGGAAAAGAACCAGGGTATTTTGTGAAGTACCTGTAAACTTAAGTCCTGTCCATTTGCAGGATTGCATCACTCTGACTTTTCTTTATTTAATTCTCAAAAGTTGACCCTGCACTTATAATTTCTGTTTTATATGTTAAACAAACAAAACTCCAGCTGATTATTAATGTACAGATGGACTTGGAGATTCTCAGAATCTTCCCCATCAAGGAAGACCCAATTGAGATCTTCCATGTCAAGTTAAGTCAACAAGCATTTATTAAGTGCCTACTATGTGTCAGATGTTGTGCTAAACCCTAGGGATATAAAGAAAGGCAAAAAAGCCAGTCCTTGCTCTCAGAGAGCTTGCAGTCTGATGTAGGACACAACATACAAGCAATAATGTAAGATACACACACACACACACACACACACACACACACACAGTGTAATCTGGAGATAATCTCCAGGGAAGGCACTGAGATCAAGAAGGATCAAGAAAGGCATTCCAGACATGGGGGAATGACCAGTGAAAATGTCTATAGTTGGAAGATTGAGTGTTATGTATGAGGAACAGCAAGATGAAAAGAGGGTCATAGCTATAGGAAGAAAAAGGGCAGCCTTCTATAATTGACAAGCCTCTTCTATAATTCTCCTATAAAAAGGTTGAGGTTCTGATGCACAGCATCTGGAATACAGTAGGGACTTAATCAATGCTTCTTGACTTGATACCTCAATTGGCAAAGAACTTAGAACTTATATTAACTTGATGCTTATTTTCTTGCTCTTCATTTTAGCCTGGACTTAGACCTACAGATAATATGGAGAGATAGCCATTGTAATACAACACAGAAGCTTAAGATTTTGTGTCAGAAGACCTGAATTCTAAACTTACTCACTCACCTTCTGAACACCTTTACTTACTGTTTGATCTTAAAGTGTGTTTCTGAATATAGCCCATCCACACTACAGAAAGATTTCCTGACGGACAGCCCTATGAGTATATTGTAAGAGAGGCATGACTTTGGAGAGAGACGTGCAGTTCACATACACACACGTGTACACACACACACACACACACACACACACACACACATTCACAGAGGATGAGACAGACAAGTGGGGAAAGCCAACCCCTCAACACATCTGTTTATTCCTAGCCCCTACATTTTCAGAGACTGCAAAGAGCACACGTCACTGGAGACCATTCTCTCCTTGGTTGAACTCAGATTTTATCTAACTCCTGAATCAAAAATCCATTTATTCTTATGTTCTCTATTATTTACTTTAATCTATATAATTTTCCAGATTTCCCTCTTGTTGTTTGCTTATGGAATTGTGTTTGCTAACTATCTGAAATTGTTTTTATGAAACAATTCTTTGGTGAGAGGGAGTTAAACTGGCTGGCTGACATTGAGCTATTTCCCTTCTAGTCTGGAATGGGATTACTTCCTACCCAGAGTGACTAGGGAAAGCGGATTTTATTTTGCAACCCCCAGAAATATCCTCCTCCCTAGTCTGCAAATATTTTGTATATAGTAGATAGATAGTAAAATGGATGAATTATTTTCCAGTCTTAGCTATCTTCCTACTCTTCACAAAGACAGAAAGGGTGGGCTAAATGATTTTTTAAAAATGATTTCTTGAGGTCTCTAAAATCCATGAATTTTTGATTTATTGACCTTTCCTCAGGTAGTAACAATCAACCAGTGAACTCAGTCAACTTTCATTAAGCACTGGCAGAATGCTAGACAGTGTGCCATGTGCAGAGGATACAAGGCGGAAAAAAGGAAAAAGGAATAGTAAGTAAGTAAGTAAGTAACCTCAAAGGGCTTACATTCTATTTGGGGAAGCAACACAAACACATATAAATGTATGCAAAACATATGCAAAGTAAATGCAGGGTAATTTTGGCCTCACATAGGAGATGATGTTTGAACTGAGCTTTATTGAAATATATATGAGGAATAATGGATAATTTCTTTAAAGAGTTTTTTTGAATGTCTGTGAGTGATGAGGGAAGCTTATGTCTCTAAGGTACTTAAAACAAGAAATGTTCTCATCTCTCTGGATTGTGGTAAAAATGTGGCCATGCTTGAGACAGGTGACCTTGGGAAAGTCTTTCAATTTTATGAATCTAAAGGCTCAATAGGATAGAAATGAGAGCACTAAGTTCTACTCCTTGACCCTGAATAAATAGTTAAATATTTAATGAGGTATATCTTTAAAGCTTTTGTAGACTTTACAGTGTAAATAGTAAGTATCTGCATAAGTGAATAAATGAAAGCAAAAGTAGTTTGTGATGTCTTTTTTTGCTGCCTTATTTGTGACAATGGATTGCTTTAACATTGATTGAAATGTCATAATTGATGATGTTTTACTTGTGCCTGGAGGCTTAGTGAGATTAGTAAACCAGAATTATTTACAAAATATCTATGAAGTGTTCCAGGAACCCTGCATGTGCACTAGATGTCCACCTCCTCCATTATTCTAGGGCAGACAAACACAGCCTTGGGGACTCTTGACTTACAGCTTTCAGTGAATGGAGCTCCACAGAGTACCTTGAATATCTTGAATCTCAGGTAACCTTGTCTAGGCAAGTCACCATGGGAGAAGGATATTACATCTGAAGGGTACTTATTCCTTACTGCTACCTCTTAGCATCCTTGGCTTCTTTCAAGATTTGACTTGGGTGTTTCTCATACTAGATAATCCTAATTACTTCTTCCTTCCTTAAATTATCTTCTAAAAACAAAAACAAAATATTCTATTTACTTGTCTGTTTAGATGTTGTATAATTTTTCCTCCTTAGAAGAAGGGCTGGGACTATTTTTTATTTTGTCTAGAGCCCCAGCACTTAGCATAACACCACTCCATAGTAGGCCCTTAATAATTACTTTTGATCTGGGTGTGGTGGCTTGAGCCTGTCATTCTTGCTTTTGGGGAGCCTGAGGCTGGTGGATTGCTTGAGCTCAGGTGTTCTGAGTTGTAGTAGGCTAAAATAAATCAGGTATGGCACAGTGGATGGAGTGCCAGGTCTGGAATCAGAAAGACCTGATGTCTAATCCGGCCTCAGACACTTATTAGCTGTGAGACCCTGGGCAAGTCACTTAACTCCTCCATTTGCCTCATCTGTAAAATGAGCTGGTGAAGGAAATGGCAGACCACTCCAGTATTTTTGCCAAGAAAATCCCAAATGGCATCATGAAGAGTCAGATGTGACTGAAATGACTGAACAATCTGTACTAAGATAAGCACTAGGATAGTGAGGGGGTAGCAGGATTGGGGACCAAGGGTGGACCACTAGGCTTCCAAGGAGGGGAAACTTGATCCAAGTTAGAAACTGAATAGAGCAATGCCTCTGTGCTAATCAGTGTTTAATTCAAGCCCAAGCCCGGCCAGTACGCTTTCAGCCTGAACAAGATGGAGAGACCTAGTCTCAAAGTTTGTAGAACTAAATTGGAAAAGCAAAGGACTTTAAACTTATCAAATTGTAAAAAAAAAAAAAAAAGATTTTCAGCGTGGTCAAATCAATAGTAAACACAATCCTTCCCTTAGACATAGAGTCCTTTCTGTTCTTCCTCTGCCTCATTCACCAGCAGTAGAAAAGTGAACACTGGGCTGAGAATTGGTAGAACTGGGTTGTCATCCTGACCTTTCTTATTAACTACCTAAGTGATTAAATAAAAGAAATAAGTAAATAAAATTAAGGGAGTTGGATCAGATGATCTCTTATTTTTATTTTTTTATTTTTTTGCTTTTTGAAGGGCAGTTGGGGTTAAGTAACTTGCCCAGGGTCACACAGCTAGGTTTTTTTTGTTTGTGTGTGTTAAGTGTCTGAGGCCGGATCTGAACTCAGGTCCTTCTGACTCCAGGGCCGACGTTCTACTCACTGCACCACCTAGCCGCCCCCAAATGATCTCTTATTAATACTTTCAGCTTTAATCTTTTCTGGTTCTCTGACTCCCAGAAATTTGCTGTTTGGAAGTCCATTCCTTTATCCAGCAAGGGTTTCAGACATGCTGGAATAAAAGTGTTGGGGGGCGGGATATAAGTCAATCTAAGAAACATTTATGAAGTTCCTACTCTGTGAAAGGCCCTAGGGATACAAAGAAAAATGAAAAACAACCCCTGCCCTCAAGGAGCTTACATTCTACTGGGGGAATTCAACATGTATATAGGTAAATAAATGTGATATCGTTTGAGGGGAGAGAGAACAATAATAGGTTGAGTGATCAGGAAGGACTTCCCATGGGATACATGGTTCCAGTCCTAGAGAGTTTTATTATGATTATACTTATTTTCTAGAGTGGATTTGACATAGATCATATGATATGATTCCATATTCTTTGACTATCCTTTTTATCATGTGGATAAAAATGTAAAAAATTAGGAGAGAGCCAATGTACTGTATAAGGAGAGTGCCACTTGGTGCCTAGGAATTTTTATGAAGTTCTCAGATGTCTTAATCCACCTTGGTGGGTGCCCTTTGGATCCAAAACCTTCCTTTTCATTCCGTATCTTTATTTCATCCCAGACTTACTTCTTTGGATCATCCAAAAATTTCATCATTGGACTAGGATTCTTGACATCTGAGCTACTACAATGCAAACTGTTAATTTCCCATTCACCTTTCTTCCCTTCTTTGAGATCTTTATTGGTCTGCTAAGTGTTTGGAAACTTTTACCAAATCTTTTCCCCTTTAAAATCACCTTAAATTTTTTTTCAATGTAGTATTTATTTTAAACATGCTTTTCATTTAAAATTTTTTTTTCTTTTTGGAGGGCAATTGGGGTTAAGTAACTTGCCCAGGGTCACATGGCTAGGTTTTTTGTTTTTTTTGTTTGTTTGTTTGTTTGTTTTGTTTTGTGTGTGCGTTAAGTGTCTGAGGCCACATCCGAACTCAGGTCCTTCTGACTCCAGGGGCTGACGCTCTACTCACTGGGCCACCTAGCCACCCCTTCATTTAAAATTTTGAACACCAAATTCTCTCCTCCCATCTCTTCCCTACCCACTGAGAAGGCCCCCCCCCAAATTATATCAATTATATATGTGAAATCATGCAAAACATTTCCATATTAGTCATATTACAAAAAAGTACAAAAAAAAGAAAATGATAAAATTATACTTCAATTTGCACTCACAGTTCATCATTTCTCTCTCTGGAGGTAGGTAGCATTTTTTCACTTGAGTCCTTCAGAATTGTCTTAGATCATTGTATTGATCAAACTTTTAGAGTTGAGCATCATTACAACTTTGCTGTTATTATGTAGTGATACCCCAATTTTTCTCACTTCACTCTGCATCAGTTAATACAGATTTTGCTAATATTTTTTTTCTGAAGACACTCTGTACATCATTTCTTATAGCACAATAGTACTCCATCACAATCACATGCCAAAACTTGTTCAGCCATTCCCCAATTGATGGGCATCCCCTCAATTTCCAATTCTTTGCCACCACAAAAAAAGCTGCTATAAATATTTTTATACATATAGATCCTTTTTCTTTTTCCTTGATCTCTTTGGAGTATGGACTTAGTAGTGGCATTGCTGCGTCAAATGGTATGCACAGCTTTATAGTCCTTTGGGCACAGTTCCAAATTGTTCTCCTGAATGACTGAATTATATCACAACTCCACCAATAGTTCATTAGTGTGTCTATTTTCCCTCATCCCATTCATCGAGTGTCACTTCTGAAAGGTGTGAGGTGGTACCATTGAGTTGTTCTAATTTGCTTTTCTCTAATCAATATTGATTTAGAAATTTTGTTTGTTTGTTTTGTGTGTGTGTTAAGTGTCTGAGGCCAGATCTGAACTCAGATCCTCCTGACTCCAGGGCTAGTGCTCTATTCACTGCACCACATAGCCAGCCCTAGAACATTTTTTTTTCATACGACTGTAAATAACTTTGATTTCTTCTTCTGAAAACTGTCCATATTCTTTGACTATCCTTTTTATCAATTGGGGACTGGCTCTCATTCTTTTGACTTAGGTCTCTTATATATTTAAGTGATGAGGCTTTATCAGAGAAATTTGACGTTAAATTTTTTTGATATTACTTCATTATCTATGATACCTTTTCACAAAATATGGTTTCTCTGATTATCTTTTAAAATTAGACCTATTTTTGCTTTTGCTTTGTTTGAGATCATAATTGGTACTCATTTCTTCTCTAATTTGCTTTGTAAAATCTTTTTTAAGCTCATCTAGGAGTTCTTTTTGGGCCTGAGACCAAAGTACATTTTTTTTGAGGCTTTATATGTAGCCATTTTGACACTATTATCCTTTTCTAAGTTTATGTTTTGATCCTCCCTGTTACCATAGTAACTTTCTATAGTCAAGCCTTTTTTGTTTTGTTTTGTTTTTTGCTCATTTTTTCTGCCTTTTAGGTGACAAGGTGTTTTTCTGTGAGAATTGGGCTTTGGTTCTGCATAGTCCCAAGATTTTTGTTCTGGGGCTCTGGATCTTACTGCTGGCTTTCACTGGGCTTCAGGACTTAGCTGCTTATGTTCAGAGAGTAGGCTTCTCTTCTGGCTTGTACTGGGGGGTGGGACCTCCCTGTTGGCCTTCCCTAGCTGTGCAGTATAGCTGCTGGCCTATTCCAGCAATGTGACTTTGCTGCTGGGTTGCTATGGTAACAGAGTCTTTCTGGTGGCTGGCCTGAGGGAGGGATCTTGTTGCTGGTCTGCCCCAGGGGTGGTGCCCTGCTGTTCAGGTGCTATGGAAGCAGGGCCTCTTTGTTGTTAGGCCCCAAGGACTAGGTCTTGCTGTTGGCTAACCCCAGGGCAGGACTTCACCACTGGCCAGCAATGGGGTCAAGGCCTTGTTCATAGCTTGTGCTGGGGGTGGGGTTGCTGGGTGGGATCATGCTGTGCAGCACAGACTGTTCATTTGCCTAGGGGGCTGCTGGTTTGTAGGAGGGCAGGGCCTCACTGGTAGATTGCCTTAGGGCCCTGCTGCAGGGCCCCTGCTGTAAGGCTGGTTGCTGCTGTTCTTGGATCCCTCTCACTTTCTATCACAGTGAGACAGACCTTTCCTGTAATACTGTTAAGCTGCTTCCCTGCTCCTAGATAAATTCTGAGGTGGCTTTCTAGTTGTTTGAAGGGGAATTTGAGAGAGCTTCAGAGAATTCCTTCCTCCACCATCTTGGCCCAATTCTGTTTTTTAAGGTGTTATTTTCCTTAGGTATTTTTGAAGTCTTTTTGCCCTTTTAATAATTTTCTTGCATCACTTTAATTTCTTTTCCAGGTTTTCTTCTACTTTTCTTATCTCTTTCTTTAACTTTAATTCTTGTTGGACTTTGGTCTAGTTAGCACTTTTCTTTGAGGCTTTGCTTGTATTTGTTTTCACATTGTTGTCTTCTGAGTTTCTGTCTTGATCTTCCCTGCCACCATAGTAGCCTATAGTCAAGTTTTTTTTCTCCCCACTCCCCCCACCCCATTTGTTCATTTTCAAGCTTATTTCTTGGCTTTGAACTTTATGTTAAAATTGGACTCTGCTTACATGTTGGTAGGGAAGTGCTGTCTTAAGCTTCAGGCTTTTTTGTGTTTCTATTTTCACACTTAGGTTTACAAGTTTTTGTAAAGTTTTTCTGGGAGAGGCATGGTCAGTGCTCTTCTGGTCTGTGCTTTCATCATTATCCAGCAAGGGCCCCTGCTCCTCTGTAGACACTAGCACTTCTTTTGTCCCTGGAACTGTGACCAGGTCCCCTGATCTCCTATAACCACAAGTGCTAGCTCTTCTTTCTGCCTTGGAACTGTGACCAGGACCCCTATTACTTAGTGATCAATCACAAACTCTTCTCTCTACCTTGGAACAGTGACCTAGAACTGCTTATAAGCAAATAGAGTGGCTGGTCAGCACCAGCTGCACCCAATACCAGCAAGGGGCCCCCTGCAATTTTTTTTGACCAGTTGTCCTACTCCCTTCCCACCTCTGGGTTGAGGCCTCCTGAAGTTGAGGCTGCTGCTGCCTGGCACTGCTACCCCATGTACCTCATTCTATTGTCTTAAACCTCTCTTGCCAACATCCTAAGTTGTCTTAGGCTGGAATAATGTCTCACTCTGACCTTTTGTTGACTCTTTCACTCCAGAATTTGATTTGAGGCATTATATTAAAGTTGTTTGGAGAGGAGCATTGGGAGAGTTTGGCTAGGTTGTTATCTGTATTCTGCCATCTTCTTTAATCACTTGCAAAGGAAAATCCACATTTAGACAATTTTTTGGAGGGGGTCACCTTCAGGCATGGGAATGGGAACACTGTTTTTTATACTCTACTTCTGAGCCTGAGGCACTTAACAGTGGGTCTAAAATAGCCTTTGGGTGACTGACTGTAACAATTCCTTGTGGAGACATGGCTTGCTTTATGGCTAATCTACAACAGCTGTGAGGATGTTTTAAAAGAATTAGCATTTGAAGTTGTTGGCAGAATAAGCATAAACACTTCATCAGCAACGAGATGTTAATATGCAGAAAGGAGGCCAGAGTCAGTAAATAAACAGTTTTTTCTTGTATTAAATTTCCAACACAAAGACCAATATGGAACCTAGACTGGTTGGTATACCTTTAACCAAATCCAGTGGGTCAAAGGGAAATAAACTGGTCAATCATTAAGGAAATCTTACCTTCTCTGACTAGTTGAAGGACCTGGTCAAGACTGGTTGTGTTGACAAGTACTTATCATCAGAAGTAGATGGACTAGGTAAGGAGAATGTTAACTCTAGAAGACTGCCCAGTCTGTATGAGCTTGGGCTTCTGATTATAGTCAAGACGTCAGTCCAGGAAAACCCACCCTCAGTATCATCTTGTGAGTATGGCGATATTCAAGTAATTCTTTGTGCCAGGGTTGGATCATGTCCATAAAATAATATAGAATAAATTTTGTGTTAACAAGGAGAGTCTCTAGGGATAGCAGGCCACTGCTTCTTGCATGTGTAACTAGAGTAGGCTGATGAAAAGCATCATTTAATACAGTGGTTTCCAAACTTCACGTAGCAATTTTCCTCTTTAGAAAAAAAATGCAAGCCCTTCCACATTTTTAATAAAATTTTGGAGGCAAAAATCTTCTTTATTTACATTATGTATTTTAAAGAAAACTTGAGAATTTACTACATTTGTATAAACATGTCTTAAAATATAGCAAAATATAAAACACATATACTTTTTCATAAAATTCTTTATAATTTTAGTTTTTATAACATAACTTAACAACCCAATAATATTATTAATGTGACGGTTGGGTTTGTTTTTGGTGCAAAGTTTTTCAAAACATGATATCTTTAATAATATTGCCACCCATAATTCACTGTCAACTTAATCATCAAAACTGGTTTTGATCTTCATAAGAGTTACAGCAGAAAAACTAGTTTTGCAGAAATAAAATGTTATGAACAGTTGTGAAATTTGTATTACTTTGCACTATTAAGCAAAAGATTAATCAATACCAAAACATAAGATTTTTAATTTCACATGCTTGTTTTACATACCATCACAAGACAAATTTATTAGCCATTCAGGTTTGTCTGGAGTAAGGCTCAATGCATCATATTTGTCCATGGCAAATGGACTCCCTATCCATTCATATTTAGAAATATCTAAGTCTTTAAAAATAAGGTGAAAATGGCTTCAGTAGTCTGGTCAAGTGATAAATAAGCAGGACTTTATTTTCTTAGTGCATGGGAAGTTAATTCCATCCTTTCTTATGGAATAAGTAAACATTTCACATGTTGAATCCCAGAAGGAAAAAAACCCAAACAAACCAATGAATGTGTCTCTGGGTTCTTTGATTCATCATTTAAGTGAATAACCCAAAGCCATTCTCTAGGCATTCATCAGATGAATCTCCTATGTATGAATAGATATGAATATATATAATATATATATTAGGCATGAATATAAATATCTATATATATAATAGGTATGAATCTCCTAAATATGGACTGTCCCTTGCTTTCTACTTTGACCCTAAAATTAGCCAGAAAGGAAGCCTGTCTTGGTCCCCCTTAATTTTGGTGCCTTTGCCATGAGATTTTCTCCAGTTTATTCTCTCTATGTATTGTTTTGTGGAAGCTATGTGGTGCAGTGAATAGAGCACTAGACCTGTAGTCATGAAGACTTGAGTTCAAATCCAACCTCAGACATTTACCAGCTATATGACCTTGGACCAGTCACTTAACTTCTGTTTGCCTCAGTTTCTGCATCTGTAAGATGGGGATAATAAAAGCACTTACCTCCCAGAATTGTTGAGAGGATCAAGTGAGATAATAATTGTAAAGTGTTTAGCACAGTGGCAGGCACATAGCAAACACTATCTAAATGTTAACTATATTGTTGTTGTTCATAGTTGTTTGCCTGTTGTCTTCCGTCATTAGATTGTGAGCTCCTTAAGGGCAAGGACTATTTTTTGCCTTTTTGTATCCCTGGCACTTAATACAGTGCCTAGTACACAGAAGGAGCTAAATGAATGCTCACTGACTGGACTGTTTTCCTCAGATTTCATAAAATGTTCATTTGGACCTAGAGAGTCCAATTGTACCTGGCATCATGATATGACCCTTTATATCTCCTCTATTAGCCAACCTGAAGTAAATCAGAAAACATTGCACTCTCATACATTCACCCACCTCAATGAATTACTGCACAAAAAGATCTCAAAGAGTAGATCTGGGAGTAGAGGTACCAGATAACTATTTGTTCTCTACCATTCACCATCCTAGAACCCCTGGAAAAGAGGGATTGTCTCTAACAATGTCAGAGATGGGACCTTTCCTATACAAAAAGGGAAAGTTGGGGCGCCATCTTTTGAGCCGACCTATGTCCGTCCTAATTCAGACATGGTTTTGGAACACTACAGCCTATGATTTCTGTCCCCAGCCCTCCTCAGGACTCAGCTGGCTTTAAACATACCTTAATCAGACTTTAAAAAGTGTCCTTATCCCCTCCCTAGAGTAGATCTAAATTTACCACAAAAATTATTGCATGTGTATTTCCAAGACCTCATTGTAGTTTATAAGGTTTCATGCTATCTACAATAAGAGCTGTTCCATAAAGCAAACACAACATTTTCTCCCCTTTTATCAGTAATAATACTTGTGAATCCCAGTGATACAGTAACTTGTATTTTCTGGATTTGGACATTTTATTTTCTGTTTCTGTATTTCTGTTCTTCAAACTGCCTCTCTAGTTATAGCTTGTACTAGTTTTAGCTTTTCTTATAGAGTTTTTCCTTAAAGTGACTATGTATTTATATATCATGAAAGGGTATTACTTTACTTAAAAAAGAGGCAATAAAAAGTTTAAGATAACTAAATTTAATTGTTGAAAGTTTTAAATAACCTACAATCATTCTGAATTATAAGAGTTTTTTAAAAGCTGACTTTTTGGAAACTAGTTCCTTATATTATATTTACCAAAATGAATGACAGCGAGAGATATAACAGATGGCTATGGTACTTCAAACTTCAACACTAAAATTGTTTTGCTGTCAGTTTGCATTCTTGACTTTCAAATGTAGCAAGCATTTAAACAGCACAACTCACCCTTGTCATGAACCCTTGCTAAGTGATGGTGATGGAGGAAGCTTGTGCCCATGTTAAGATACAATACACACCAGCTAAAATTTGGCCATATTTAGCATATTTAAGTAAACAGTTTTTGTGCTGCATTCACTATCAACTGGAGTAAACTTGCTTTTGTCCACTATGATTTGAATTTCATTTTCAGTATAAACAGTGGATGTTATTATGTGGTAATTGTACTTGAAAATATCCACTAATTTTGGATATTGTTTTGCCTCTTCCTTCTCCAGGGTCTCATGTCTTTGTAGGTATATATACTTTATAGTTTAGAAACCCCTGATTCAGGGTTTAAAATGATGGTGAGGGGAGAAGAAGGGAGCTGTAGGCTTAGGAGAAGTCCTGCATTTGCCTAATATACTCTGTTGAATAATAGTGGTGGAAGGAGAAGGATGGCAGTAGGCATGGATAAAAACTACCTCCTCTAGGAAGACTTTCTTACCCCCTTATTTCTATACTCCATCTTTTTTTCTATTTGAATTTTTGTTTATTATGATTTCAGTCAAAACCTTGTCTTACTTTTTTTTTTGCCTTTTGGAGGGCAATGGGGTTAAGTGACTTGCCCAAGGTCACACGGCTACTTTTTTTGTGTTAAATGTCTGAGGCCAGATTTGAACTCAGGTACTCCTGACTCCAGGGCTGATGCTCTATTCACTGTGCCACCTAGCTGCCGCCTTGTCTTACTTTCAAAATGGGATTGATATTGCTTACATTTTGATACTTTGACTTTAGATTTTGGAATGAATGAATGAAAAATAACATATTAAGACTTTATTATGTGCAAAACACTGGGGCTACAAATAGCTTTCAAGGAGCTCACATTCCAATGGAAGAGACAACAGGAATATAGCATGGTTCAGCCTCAGGGCAGATGGAAAGGCCCAATGGTCTTTGAGCTGCAGTACCCAAGCAGATGGCAATGCATCTTCTCTAGGATCTTGTAACACCATTTCTTGGAATCCTCTTTCCTGCTTTTCTTTGTGTCTTGGAATATTTGTGATTTCTGATGATTAAATTTTAAAAAATAAGAAGAAGAGCAGAGACCTTAAGAGGGCTGTGGAAGGACCACAGGAGTTTCCATGGAATATGTAGGAGTGTCTTTATTCTTTTAAAATGGCACAGAAGAAGGCAGACTTAACTGGGAAAGTACTTTGGGTTTGGACCCAAAAGACCTAGGTTCAAACCCTGAATTTTCATAGATAAAATCTTGCCAATTCTGCTGCAGAATGATTGGACCATGCCCAGGTCTCAGTGGTGAGAACTTTCCTTTCTGGATCTTCAGTAGCTATGGCTCCTGAGGAGGCAGCAGATATAGTGCCTACAGAAGCATTTCCAGGTGATGTCTTCACAGGGTTGCTCTTTGCCTGTGCCTTTCTTATATAATATACTTATAAAGTATTACTTTATCTAACTTGTATCAGTGTATATGTCTTATCCCCTAAACTCCATGAAGACTGGATATATCCCCCAGCATTTTGCCCAATAATAGGTGCTTAATAAATGCTTGTTGAATTGAACAAAATTGAAAATGTCACTCACCCCAATGCTACCAGGTACCGTATACACTTTCCCCCTCTGAAGTTTGGAAAGCCTGTGTCTGAATCATGCCAAGATTTTTTGTTCAAAGCTATTATCCTCATGTCCTGAATTTACTTATTTAAGCAAACAAGGGAAGGAGCAAATCAGGACAAGAAAAAATTAGCAGATACTCTGAATTTGGTATTAATTGGTTTGGATCTACATGGATCACTGTCCTCTAAGTGAAGATAAGGAGAGATGGAACAAAAACCAACCAAAAGCCAGGGTAGCCAGCTTCTCTCTGGTGCTTTTGTGGGTCTTTTCTTCCTCCCTGGTGGATTTATAGAAGGAAGATTTTCTTCTTATTGTTGGAACAATTTCATTTTCCCCATTGACCTGAACACCTTCACTAAGAACACCCAGCTTTATTTCTTTACCAATCAACAGAAATGGGTCAAAATCTTAAAGATATGGAACTAAAAGAGACCTTGAAGGTCACCCGACTTAACACTTCCATTATACTGATGAGGAAACTGAGGCTCAGAAAAGTTAAGCGAATCCAAACTTCACAGAACAAATTCTCTTAATAAAAGGATTTTTTCTGTAAACTTGGACTCAACCAAAGGGCTACACTTGAGGACCTTGAGGGCCACATGTGACCTCCAGGCTGCAGGTTCTCTACCCCTGGAAAGCATTTGTTAAACACAAACAGTATATGATGTGGCTCTAAACACTGATAGGCTAGAAAGTTGTAGAAGCAGAGCAGGACCTTTATCTACCTTTTTTTTTTTTTAAAGCAATCGGGTTAAGGCAATCAGGGTCACACCTTTATCTACTTCTTAACAAAACTTCTGAAAACTCCTGATCTGATCTCCTGTCTGTCTGTCTGTCTATCTATCTCTCTTTGTCAAAAACACTTTCTAAGTTGTTTGTTATTGGGAAAGATACCAGTTAACCTTGAAGAAGTTTGGAAAAACATATTAGGTCCTATCTGTGTCTTAGATTGAATTTTTTCTTAAAAGGGACATATAGCTGGTCTGGAATTAATTTTCTCTGCTAGTGGAAGAAGAACAGGCTAAGAAAAATGGAAGTCTACAGAAATTATAGAATTTTGATCACTGGATTCTGATTTAGATAACTGGACTATAAGTAATGGTGGAGTTAACATCTAATCTAATCTAATTCCTATTTGCTGCTTCATTTCTGTATCTCAGATTCACACCTTCTCTCATTTCCACTAATGTCTATATTGGGATGAGAGGGAGACACTTTGTCATGTGCATTGTCTTGGTATTTGTATCTGGTTTTGTAGTTTCCAAGGGTCACAAGGTCATGAATCGTGACTAAAACCATAGATTTACTGTAAGACCTATGGTGATGCCAATATTTCATTATTTTGGCAGATCTATGAACTCATCAATGTAGGTATTTGTAATGAAAATGCAGATTTGAAGATCTTCCCTGCCCCTAGGCCCTT
Organism: Gymnobelideus leadbeateri; assembly: GCA_011680675.1. Classification (NCBI taxonomy): domain Eukaryota; kingdom Metazoa; phylum Chordata; class Mammalia; order Diprotodontia; family Petauridae; genus Gymnobelideus; species Gymnobelideus leadbeateri. The sequence goes on along the minus strand of WOXC01000638.1, from coordinate 26,393 downwards.
TGATTGGCTTAAGGAGACTTTGATTGACTTAAGTGACTCTGAGAACCTTCCTTGATTTGAAAATATACTCTGCCCCCTAATAGGCTGAATGTGGTCACATTGGAGCCTGTGGTAGGAGGCTTGGTTTTCAGGAATGACCACACCTTGATGCTGTGTGATTGGGCAGTGGGTCAAGAGGGTGGTTACATTCTCTGAGCCCTGAGAAGACTATATAATCCCTGATCTGAGGCTTTGCTTTGGGGCTCACTTTGAGAAGTGTTGTGTGATTTGACCAGATGAGACTCTGGGAAGCTGTTGTTGAGAGCCCCTCGGCTTTGAAAACCCAGATGTTGATGCTTCCCTCTCTGGTAACTGTGATTTGGTATTGATATAATGGTTGGACAGTTTGGAAGCCTGTCTGTTTGATCTGTCTGTATGCTCTGAAGTTTGGGGTGCTGACCTTTCCCCCCTGAACTAGGTAATATGTTTGTTTGATTAAAGTAAGCTTGTTAACCCATTTTGAGTTGCTTTCCTTTTGAAAAACAGATCTAAAAACCTGGCAGTCACCCTGGGGATATTGGGGTGCTTGCTGCTACAGTATTCCCTTCACTAGTGCAGACTGCAGCTCATTCAGGCTTCCTTATCTTGTGGGATCCTTGTCCATATCCTACCACACATCTTTCATATATGATCTACCTACCCAACACATCTTCTATCTAGGATTTCTTTAGGAGATAAGAATATAATCATAATCCCTTGCTCTCATTATGGGCTGTCCATTTTCTTTTCCAATCATACATTTCCTATTTGAGATCTCTAGTTATACAACCTATCATTGGTAATATGCTACAACCTACTTTTACTCACCATGCATCTCTCTATTGCCATCTGGGCAAACACAGATGTGATTTTTCAAACTATTGTGGAAGGGAGCTAGGTGGGTTAGTGGATAATAGCATTGAACTTGGAGACAGGAACAACTGAATCCAATTCCTGCTACAGACACTTAATAGCTATGTGGGCAAATCATTAAATTATGCTGGTCTCAGTTTCCTCATCTGTAAATGGAGATAACATCTGCCTCACATAGTTCTTGTAAGAATTAAATGAAATTACATACGTACAGTGCATTGTAAACCTTTTAAGGCCTTAGAAATGCTGGTGATGATGATGATGATGATGATGGTGATGGTGATGATGATGATGATGGAGGAGGATGCAGAGGTAACAAAATTATGTAGCATTACTAGATGGAAGGACATTGGTCTCAAGAAGATAATTTTTTTTCCATCAAAGAATATCTTGGGATCATTTAAAGCATGACATAATTTCCAAAATGTGATTTAGCTCACTTCTTCTCCCTATTCAAATCTGGGTCTACTTCTCAGTACATTTGTGGTACCTCTGCTAGATTATATGTACAGATGTACTAACTCAGTGATCTGATTATGCAACTATGTGTAATAATCTAAGCAAAATATATTTTTCATCCATTTGGTTTTTCCTATATGTTAGAGCAGTTCTTTAATGTCATACATAAAGAGGAACATCTGAAAGAATTCATCACCTATGAGAAATCTGATTTTTATTTGAAACTTTCACAGGAATTTTACATAACAGTGGTGAAACACCTTTAATGAGCCTACCTCTTTCTGTTTTGTGCTTTACTTGACAATATTTTGGGGGTTGTTGAAGAGTATTTTTCCATAGCTGTATTTATCAAGGAATGATGTGACATGTTCATGTGTATGAGATTATAGATTTAAAGCTGGAAGGTACCTTAGAAACCACTAAGCCCAAACCTCGCATTTTACAGATAAGGAAATTGAAACAGAGAGGTAAAGAGACTTCCCAGGGTCATACAATTTATTTCAGGCAGGATTTAAACCTAGGTCCGGTCTCTTTCCACTCCACCAATATATCATATGAGACCCTTTGTTGAAGGAGAGTTTTTTGGGCTGCATTTGTTCAGCTGAGTTGAATGCTTCCATGTAATCAACAATGAACAGAGGAGTTTGGATTCTCTATGCTTGTCAGTCGATGGCTTTCTCCCAGTTCTTCATGTGTGACATTCATCTTTGCAACTTTGTACTCTCTATCCCCCATGCCTGGAACACCTTCCTGCTCTACTTCCCACCTCAGAGAGGCCATCTTTCTCTTTAAGACAGATGTCAAGTATCATCTGTGCATGAAGGTTTTCTTGATTTCTCCAACTGCCTAGAACCCTCTCTCCCAAACTGTCCTGTTTTTAACTACTTTGTACACATGTGTGTTAACCTCATACTTATGCTGTTCATGTTTATGCAAGTATTTGTTCTCTCCCCATTAAAATGTAAACTCCTGGGGGCGGCTAGGTGGTACAGTGAATAGAGCACCAGCCCTAGAGTCAGGAGGACTTGAGCTCAAATCCAGCCTCCGACACTTAACCCAAAAACTAGCCATGTGACCTTGGGCAAGTCACTTAATCCCAATTGCCCTCCAAAAAACAAAAAAAAAAAAAAAAAAAAAAAAGGTAAACCCCTTAAGATTAGAGATTGTTTTCTTTCTTTGTCCTTATGCTCCTAGTGCTTGATACATAGCAGGCACTTAATAAGTAGCTTTTGGGTTGATTGTGCCCTACATCATTATTTGCAAAACCCTAACTGTTCCCTTCTTATATTTTCATCAAGAAAACATCCTATGGATGCTAGGTAGGCTTGATCACTATTTACTGGTAGAAATATTGATGTTCATTTCCCCCTCAGTTCTCAAAGTATCTTTGTTTATCTTGCAAAAAAAAGATATTTTGCAAAATAAGCACTTAATTCTTTCAGAATTATGTTGCCTCCAGCCTTGATTTCTTTTGTGTGTTCTTGGTCTGGTCCAACTGCTCTTCTCAACTTTACTTTTCAAGTGTCATTTCTCATATAGCATCTTGGGAACTGAGAGTTTAGAGTTCAGTGAATGGTTTTTATCATTATTGCGGGATGAACTGACAGTGGCAGATAAGTTTTCTTTTACTATTTTGGAGTTTTATCAGTTTTATCTCTGAATGTTCTTGGAATGATTTGGCTTAGTTGGGTCTTGTACCAGGCTTACTTCTCAATTTTTTATGATATGATATTGCCAGTATTTCCCCACTGACCTTCTCCAAAAGTTTTAGAAATGAATTTGTATTCTAAAATGCTGTTGCTCTTGGCAGCTATGTCTTTTCACTGGGCAAGAAAATAAAATATTTACTGAGTCAGGGGGTCTCTTTGCTCTTTTATTTTTTAAAAATTTATATTTAAGTTTTTTTTCATTTATTTATCTTTTTATTTTGGAGGGCAATTAGGGTTAAGTGACTTGCCCAAGGTCACATGGCTAGTTTTTATGTTAAGTGTGTGAGGCTGGATCCGAACCCAGGTCCTCCTGACTCCAGGGCTGGTGCTCTATTCACTGAGCCACCTAGCTACCCCCTCTTTACTCTTTTAGCTTCCTCCTTCCTGTAGCAGCCGCTTTATGTCAATTAAACTTGTGTAGGAAATGATGAGAATAAGAACAATTCTCTTTGCCTTTTCCATTTTACCATTTTGACATCAATGACTAATTTGAAGAGGTCAGGTTGAAGTTGTAACAATTGCATGCAATGTGATCCTTCTCATATTGATCTTTTCTTTTAATTGATGTCAATTTTGACCTTTGCTATAACTAAGTGGTCACAATCATATTGCTGATTTTGATATGACTGACATTAGTAACTAATTATTTCTCATCTCTTCAGATATAGTATTACTGTGCTATTAATTAGTTCCTTGCTATGGCTCATATCTTCAGATTCCCTTCTTGAAGAAAGAATTAATGATATATAAATGTAAGCCTTTTCTAGGTTCTGTAATTGGCAACTGGTTCCATCACTTCCTGGACAAATAGAGGGAGAAGAAATGGAAGTAGTGTTATATTTTATATTTTTGGGTTCAAAGATCACCATAAGCAATGACTGCAGCCACGAAATTAAAAGATGCTTACTCTTTAGAAGGAAAGCTATGGAAAACCTGGAAGCTTACTAAAAAGCAGAGAAATCACCTTGCCAACAAAGTTTTGTATAGCCAAAATTTTGGTTTTTCCAATAGCAATGTATGACTAGGAGAGTTGGACTATAAAGAAAGTTGAGTGCTGCAGAATCGACACTTTTGAATTGTGATGCCGGAGAAGACTTTTGAGAGTCCCTTTTTTACAGCAAGGAGATCAAATCAGTCAATATTTAAAGAAATTAATTCATACTACTTTTTGGAAAAACAAATACTGAAGCTGAAGCTTAAGTACTCTGGCCAAATAATGAGAAGACATGACTTATTGGAAAAGACCCTGCTTATGAGAAAGAGTGAAGGCAAAAGAAGGTGACCGTAGGTGAGCTGGATAGAAGCAATGAGCATGAACTTGGACAGACTTCCAGAGATGGTGGAGGACAGAAGGGCCTGGTGTGCCATGGTCCATTGGATCATGAAGAATTGGACATGGCTGAATGATTGAACAACAACAAAGTTAATTAGCTTGTAGAAAGGTATATTTTACTAAAGCAGCATAGCAAAACAGTTGGTACAAAACATCCTCCCAAAAGTCTGTGATACAATCTCCCTCCAGTAAATATAGAATCAGGGGAAAGTGGAATGAAGCTAGGAATTCTTGTGCCAAGGCAGAAATTCAAAACTCCTAGAAATCTTTTTGCTACAGTCCTTTCCTTTATATGTCTAATTTATCTTCATTTCGTAATGCAAACATTGCCTCTTCACTGCCACTATCAGAAGTGGGACTAGAATTAAGTTCTTTCTGACTTCAAAATTCGTTCACTAGTTATTATTCTACCCTGGAAAGAATGACCACCGATACTAAAGAATGTCTTAAAATATTTGCTAATACTAACAAAGAAGCCAGACATTAACTGGCAATTAGCTCACTTACAGTTGCAAAGACCAATCATGGCTCCAGAAAAGATATAAGGAAGTACTTCTCCCTTCTTTCTGTGCATCTAGGACCATGGACTCAAATACAAGATGTCTGAAAAATGTTAGTTCAAAGCTTCAAACTGCTTGAGGACTCATGATACACTCTGTATTGTCTCCACTGTTAGATGTTATTCAGGTATCTATCCCTTGGTTTTGCTAAATGCTTTCCTTTATTACAAAGGAGGGTTCATTTAGTGGTAGTGTATATATGGATTGAACTATTATATAAAGAAAAAGGTGCCAGTTAGGCTTACTTTTTCAAAAGAATTATTATTAAATAGAATATAATTTGTATATAAATGAATGCTCTAGACTTGAGTTACCATCTAATTAGTTAATTAGCAGTTAGTGTCAGGCTTTTTTTTTCTTTTAGTACATCGTTCAGATGTTTCAGTCATGTCCTACCCTTTGTGACTCCATTTGGGGTTTTCTTGGCAAAGATACTAGAATGATTTGCCATTTCCCTCTCCAGCTCATTATACAGATGAGAAACTGAGGAAAACAGGATTAAGTGACTTAGAGTCACATAGCAAATAAGTATCTCAAGTCAAATTTGGACTCAGGATGATTCCAGTCCTGCCACTCTATGCACCATGGCACCACCTAGCTACCCTAGCATATACTCCTTGTCAAGTACCACCGGAAAAACTTTACAGATGATGAAAGACTAACAGCACAGTTAGTCTTTAAAGTAGGTATTGGACCTATTTCCCAACAAGAAATTATTGCACTAGTTTAAATATTACCATTTCAATTTATACTCTTTACTTAGAAAAAAAAGCTATTTTTCACAGTGCAATGATAATCTGCAGCCCAACACCTTACTTAATTTTGAGGAAGTCCATATTAGTAGAGGAGAGAGGGAGGATGCATGCTAAGAAACCTTTACTACATCTTACACTGGGCAGAAAGAGGATGCATTTTATAAATGTGGGAAAAAATAAAATTAGGTTACAACCTGAACCTCTTTCTTTTAAAGTCATTAGGCTCCTTGGAATTCTAAATAAGTGACAGTGTATTCTATTTGAGCTGGGTGAGCACAAGCACCAGAGACTGTAGCTCAGTCTTGACAATAACGTATTTTTACAAAATATGGATGTAGATTGGATCAATTTATAACCTCCTCAACTCCTTAAAGTTATAGCAGGTTGGTGGCCTGAAGCTACTAATGGCATCTTTCCAATTGTTACTGTCAAGGAAGAATTAATACATTTCTTTTGAAATGGCCTTGATTAAGCCTGTTTTTAGCAAAGCCACTCCCAAGGCATCTCAAGTCATTCATCATCTTTATGGCACCAACATTTTGCCATCAGGGTCGCCTTTTGACAACTCTCTATGGGATTCACTGAGACCTTTTCAGTAATGCTAGTGGGTTAAGTGGGTCTCCAGGCCGACTTGTGACAATTACTGAAGGAAGTGATCTGTCTGGAAATCTTTTTTTTTTTCATAAAGGGTCAGACAATCGCTTTTACTTCTGTGTTAATTTCTAGTCCATTTCAAGGTCACCAAAGCAGTTTTCAGTGTGACTTTAGAGTTAGGAATTTTTGAATAATATTAGATTAAACTTTGCAGTGAAAACTCTAAATCACTTTGGTCCATCCTTTTTTATTCCTGCCTTCTTGATATTTTTCTCTTACCTGCTGCACAATCCAGGATATTATTTTCAGTTATAGTGACCACTTAGGGAAATGAAAAGCAATTTAGCAAATCTATCCAATATGTCAACCAGGTCAGATGCTACATGCAGTTTGAGAGATTATCTCACCCAACCTTTTCTTTTATAGATGAAGAGACTGAAGTCCAGAGAAGTAAAATCAATGTCACCCTATGGCACCATAATGCATTATGAGCAAAATTGGACTAGAAACTTGGAATTCTGTTCTTCAGTTTAATGGGTGATATTCTTTGTACTTCACGTTTCCTGGGATGGAAAAAGGTAGAAAGACAAGGATAGAGTCAGCAATTAGAAATCCTCCAGGCCAGAACCTAATTTGTCCAATGTAGCGACTTTTCTTTTTTCCAGTTTCCTTCTTTCCTTCCTTCCTCCCTCCCTTCCTCCATTCTTTCCTCCCTTCCTTCCTCTCTCCCTCTCTTCCTTCCTCCTCCCTCCTTCCCTCCTTCTTTCTTTCCTTCCTTCTTTCCTTTCTTCCTTCCTTCCTTCCTTCCTTCCTTCCTTCCTTCCTTCCTTCCTTCCTTCCTTCCTTCCTCCATTCTTTCCTCCCTTTCTCCCTCCCTCCCTCTCTCTTCATTCCTCCTCCCTCCCTCCTTCCTTCGTTCCTTCATTCCTTCTTTTCTTTATTGACCTTCCTTTGCCTTCCCTTGTTAGATAAATGAGATGATGATGATTGCTAACAAGTTTTTCTTGCCTAAACATCATCACTTATTTTTCCAGTGAACAAACATTTGTTTTCTCTCCCTGCCATCTCCCTGCCCCTTTGAAAAATGAAAGAAAAACAAAACCCTCGCAACACATGTGCATAGTCAAGCAAAAGAAAAAAATAAATCTTTCATTGTCCATGTCCAAAATTATACGTCTCATTTTGCAGCTTGAATTCATCTCTCTGTCAGGAGATGTGTAATGTAATTCATCAAGGTTCCTCTCAAATCCTCGGTCATTATATGGGTCACAGTTATTAAGTCTCTAAAAACTATTTTCCCTTATGATGTCTACCATATAAATTCTCCTGGTTCTACTCATTTTGCTCTGTGTCAATTTTTAAATGTCACCCCAGTTTCTTAGAAACTACCCCTTTCATTATTTATGGTAGCATAGTCGTATTTCATTACATTCACATGCAATAATTTGCCCAATCTTTAATTCACAGGTACCACTACTATCCAGTTCTTGGCAACTACAAAAAGAGCTGATGTAAATATTTTTGCATATAAGATTCCTTTTCCTTCTTCTTTGATCTCTTTGGGTATATGTACCAGTGGTCAAAGGATATGCACATTTGGGTGACTTTTGGGGCACAGTTACTGATTGCTTTCTAAAATGACTGAACCATTACTGACATCCATTTAAAATGAATTAATGTTCCTGTTTGCTCAAAGACCCTCCAACATGTCATGCTATCTCTCTGTCATTCCTGCCTTGTCTTTCCATTGATTTCTTTCCATGAATTTCTTCTAGGGCTTTTAGTTTGGTGACAGATCATGGCCGGTCATATATCATTTCCTTCTGGCTATGTTTTGACTATAAAGACTTTGCTATCATGACTTAGCCATCCTCTCACCCTGAAATTTATGCCAGTGCCTGGGACCTTGCACTGTTGCTATTATAGTACACCCTGCACTAATTTCTCCATCACACCAGCTCCTTCTTCCCATTGGTTTCCTTTCTAGACCTCTGTTTTGGGGGATGAGCCTAGACCAGCCATATTTTTCTGCCCTTCTGGCCTTGCTTCTTATGCTAAGGACTTTGCCACCATGCCCTTATATAGGTGTCCCATATTCCCCTCCTCCAACCATTTCCCAGATCCCTTTTATGTGTTGTCTTCCCTCATTAAAATATAAAACTTCTTCAGGTCAGGGACTATCTTCCTAATAGATTGGCAGTATCTGACATATAGTACGTGCCTGTTACCTAGCTACCATGTCAACTTTGCCAATCTACTAGGTATAAGTTGAGACTTCAGAATTGTTTTAATATGCATTTCTCTAATAATAGAGATTTGGAATATTTAAAAAATGTGAGATGAATGAAAAGCCTCAGAAACAGAGTTTATGGGTCATTAATAATCAATTTGTTAATTAGGCAAGTAAATAATCAATAATTTGATGATCAGTGGTCTCTTGATAACAAAAGACAAAATCATGGAGATCAATGAATGCTTAAATATATTTGGAAAAGGAAGTGCCCCTGACAGATGACAATCAACCCTGATTGGTGAGCAGTTAATGAGGTGGTAAACTTTCAAAAGGGGAGATAGGCTGAAAGCCTTCAGCTCCTTCTGCTGAGAAGGTGGCTTGATTATGAAACTCAGAGGCCTTCAGCAATCTGGACAAAGGAATCCATCTCTACCTAGACCACTCTGGTTGGTTTTTCTCCTTCGTGAACTAGATTAAGCTAAACTCCAATGGAAGGGTGCAAGGACATGGCCTTAATGCTTTGGGGCTGGAATACACCTAGATTAGATTCTGCTTACACACTAAATAGAACCAAGGTCTCCTAGTTGAGTGGGGTACGGCCCAAGATAGAAGAGCATGGATTAGGCCAATCTCATTTATCTGCCTTGTCCTTCAGAGAGGGACTGAATGACCTACAGGAGTTGGTCTAAAACCTTAATCCTAATTTAATAATTGGTTATTAATATAATAGAAAATAATAATTTCTCCCAAATGGTTATTGATAATTTGAATTTCTTTCTTTGAAAAGTGTTGTTTATCAACTGGAGAAACATCACCACTTTCAGTAATTGATACCCACATTTCTAGTCCTCTTACCATACTTGTTACCTTCCTCTGTACTTCAACTAGGTAGTTCCTGTTCTAAAGTATGGCACTCCGAACTTGACTAGTATAGCCAGTGTGACCTGAGCTGGATAGAAATGAGCCTGAAAGTAGTGTGATATAATAACGTAAAATGATGCAGTTGAACATTATGACAAGCTGATTCATACAGAGTGACCTATGTTACCCCTATGTTCCATTTGCCATTCTACATCCCAGCAGCTGGAGATCTGAGGAAGTCATTCAGGGCAGGTACTTGTCTCCACTGTTTCTGAGATATCAGTCTTCTAGGAATTCTGAATTCGAGGCCACCTTGTCTTTCTTCTACTGTACAGCTCCTTCTAGGAGAGGTAGTATAGTACAGTAGAAAGAAATGGATTTGTTAGACCCAAGTTCAAGTTCCACCCTTATAACTTAAGAGCTATAAGACTTTACAAAAGTTCCTTAAGGTCTCTGGCCTTCATTTATTCAATTATAATGTGGTGTAGACGAGTTCTGATGTCCCCTATAGCTTTACCATTCTCTCATAAATAAGGAGGTTGTCACTGAATCTGAGCCTAATGCCACTGATCTGTTTCCCCATAGAATTAGAAGACTAAAACTTATTATAGAATATCTTCACATATTCGGAATCTCCCCAACATACTTCCATTGCATGCCATCTTGACTCTCGGAAGCAGGATCCTCTGCTTTTTTCCCATGGGAATTACATTAGAACACTCTGCTCCTGCTCATAAGTACTGGGTTCAGTGACCAGATCTCTGTTAACCTATGCTTCATCCTCCCACTACAGCTTGGCTTCCCTCTTTCTACAGTGACCCTTATGCATCAATGGCTAGACTTTTAAAAATTCCTACCTCTCCAAATATGCTCCATCAATCAGAGTCCTTGTCTTGTGATGTAACTAACCACTCTCTACACAGAAATACAACCTCTCAGAAATGGAGTTCCAGAAATTTCTTTCTGATGTGCTCCAGGCTCCAAGCATCATGGGAAATGATATTTTGGTCAGTTTTCTCCTTAGCTATGTCTACTACATGTCTATGAACAATTTGCTTGGAAAATCAGTTGGACAAAAGAAGCAGATTTTTTGTATTACTTTAATTAGATAAAAAACAAAAGGAGTATAATGATTTATTTACAAACTAGCACAAATTTAACAGTCATTTTTACTAAAAGTAATGGGTTGACTTCAAGCTTACTGGCACAGAAGGGAGATGAAGTCAAACCTCATTATGCCCTTCTTTAAACCATATAGGAATTCAAATATAGTCTTACCTTATGTCCTGAAATTCTCAAGTGACTATGCACACACATATATCATGCATAAAAAAGCAAGGAATGGGCAAAACAGACTCACTGGGCATCCTGAGCTACAATGTTGGACCCAAGATTTCAGTTTAGTCTCTCCTCCATTACAGGGGGAAGGAGCATCTTCAACAGACAATGGCATTGCTATATACACGTGACCAGGTTCTTGATTTCGTAAGCATGCTTGCTATTTCTGCCAGGAAAAGCAATTTTGGTTTTGCCCCTTCCAGCTCCAAATCCTATTATCTTATTTGCATTAATACATGACTTCATATGCTCTTTTATTAATGAACATTTTGTGGAATATGTAAAATACCATGGAAACATCATTATGAAGTATTTTAATAACAAGTAGGAGTGAAACTATGTTCTATAGGGGCAGCCAATAATGATGACAATGCCAACAAGTATATATACAGTGCTCTAACAATTACAAAGTGTTTTACAAATATTTTGTTCTCACGACAACCCTGGAAGTTAGGTGCTATTATAATGACTCCATATAATTTAGAAAATTGAGGTGGACAGAGGTTTACTAGCTTGCCCAGGATCATATAGCCAGTAAGTATATGAAGCCAAATTGGAATTTAAGTCTTCCTGAGCTGAGAGTTGTGAAAACACTAAAAGTTCGATTTGTAGCCCTAGCAAACTTAGATTTTCGGACTTAAACTTTTCGGAGTAATAGGCTGGGAGATAGATTTCTCTGAAATATTTGGATCTCTGTTCCATTTGTTCTGGAGACATTAACAATGACATTTTCTTCATAAGACTTTCTCCTTTTGTCAAGAATTCCTCCTTTATACCAGTGGGATATAAAATGATGCAAATGTTAACATTTCACCCACTGATTTTAATCTTTTCTCTCTCTCTTTTTGGACTGGTTTTTACTTTTTTCTTCCCCTAGGGGTATCTTTGGTAAATGCGCTTCTTCTCTGTGGTTTGTCCTGCCCACACTCATTCCTATTTCTCCCTGCTTAAAAAAAATCCTTATTCACTATTGGCATCCTAAGGCATATAATAAAGGTTTCCATTGTCTTTGATCTCTGGTGACAGGTGGGCAGAGTTCTTCCCTGAGAGCAAACCACTGTCAGATTTCTTGGTTTGCTGGTAGGTTTTTAGGAGTGGAGGTGGGAGAAATGTCATTCAATGAATTCCATAAATCCTTCCCCGAGGAAGAGGCTACTTTTCACATAGAAAACTTCTGATAAATCCAAAAAGAGGAAAAGAAAGTCAAGACAGCAGATTTGCAAATTTCTGCATAAATCTGTTTCTCTGTCATTTTAAAGTGTTGCCTTATCCTTCTCCCCACTTCTCTGCAGCAGCTGGAATATTTTTTTTTTTTTTTAGTATGATTTGATGGTGCCTGGCCCAGAATGTCCAATATCCACTTCTGCTGAGTGAAGACTTGCCATTCCTTTTTGATTTAATTATAGATGGCTACCGTCTTTGCAAATTAAGGATATAATTCATTCCAAATTTCTGCTCTGCAGAAATTTGATAAGGAGGCAGACTTAGCACCTGCTGTGGGCCCTTTTCAAGTTCAGACAGAGTTCATGGCAAACCTACTAAACTGGGCCTCATGTTGTCTATGCCAGCCTTTCTGTCCTGGCAGAAGCTGAGATGATTGCAATGCGGAATTTAGGAGATGTTTGGAAAAGTAAACATAGACTCACAGATCTTAGAAGCTGGAAGGGATGTCAAAAGATCATCTGACCAAATCGCTTTAAATTTTTACTTACTGTTCCCCCATGCCCGGAATGTTCTTTCTCCTTGTCTCTGACTCCTAGCTTTCCTGGATTCCTTGAAGTCTCAGATAAAGCCCCATCTTCAGCAAGGAGGCTTTACTAGTATTCCTTAATCTTAGTGCATTCCCTCTAAGAATGGCCCAGCTTCATCCTGTATATATTTTCTTTGTGCATAGTTCCTTACAGGTTCTCCCCCTCATTAGACTGTGAGGTCTTTGAGAGCTGGTGTTGCTTTTCTCTTTCTTTGTATCCTCAGCAACTTAGCACAGCACCTGGCGTAGGTTAGCACTTAACAAATGCTTGTTGACTGACTTATTGCCTATGTGACTAGACTAGAAAGAGACACATGATCTTTTTTGACTGGAAGTAGTTTGGGAACTTTATTCTTGGCCCTCTTGCTTCTTTCCTCTTGGCTGAGAGCAAGAGAAGCCTCTGAGCTCTTCTCTAGGTCATTTCTCTTTTGGATGACCATGAAGAATTCAACCTGGATGACCATGAAGGATTCAACCTGGTTTTGGCCTGCCTCTGCTTCAGCCTAGAGTTCAGCTGAGGATCAGAGACCTGGACTTTATAGGCCTTCTCTCCCTCTCCTTCTTTACTCCCTCTCCCTGGGGATAGTCAGTCAGTCAACACATATTTATTAACCAGTTATTAATGGCAGGGCTTTTGCCACCCCTTCCCCCAAAAAGGTGGGAATGTTTTAATTTAACTGGGTGAGCATTCACATTTGGATGTGATTCAAGATGACAGTTTTTCAGAGGCTCTGATCTGGGACACATTTGGATCTTTGGCTTTGTCTGTCAACCATGTGTTGGAACCAGACTGAGATGTCATATGCCTGCTTCAGGGTTCAGTATTTATAAGGGAGAACCACAATTTTCCTGAGGGTCGTTGCCTATTTATGAAAAGCCTATTGTAAGGATAACTATGACCTCTGATCTTTGACTGATATAGACAGACAGACAGACAGACACACACACACATATATGTTAAGAGAGAGAGAGAGAGAGAGAGAGAGAGAGAGCTATCTTTGCCTTTCCTGTCTCACTTCATATGACTCCCCTCCCCTCCATGTACTAGCTCAACTAGAAAGCTCTTTGTCCTCTGGATATGTACTGCCTTCTCCCCATTCCATATCTTTGTTTATGCTCTTGCAGTGCCTGGAATGCCCACCCTCTCTATCTTCACCTGTTAAATTCCCCTCTCTCTCTTCTTCAAAGCCAGACTCAAAACACCAGAGAGCCTTTCACTCTCTCCCTTGTTGGCAAAAACCCTCCCCTTTAAATCTTATAAAACTTTTAGTGTTGTAACTCTCTAATGTGCTTAATATGTATTATAGCCTTCTCTGTTGGTCCAGATATTTTATTTCCCAACTCGATTTTAAGCTCTTTGTGTGTATTTCCTAAACATTGTGTCTCTCTCAGCACCTAACAGTTATTTGCGTACGATGGGCATTTAACAAATATTTATTTTATTTGTATTTGTAGTGAGGTGATGAGTTGTTCCACATGCTAGAAAAAAAACACATTTGAATATCTGAGTGGGAAGAATGTATATTATTTGCGTAGTTATCATATTGAGATGAAATATATGCACTAGGAGATGTCAAACTGAGAAATAGAGATTTGGGGAGAAGAAAGAATCACTAGCTGAAGCATCAGGAAAGACATCATGGGACAGGTGACACCTTGAAAGAAGAGAAGGATTTCATCAGTGACAGATGTAGAAGTAGCCAAACCTGGTATCATTTGAGGTGCGGGGCAGGGAAATAGGTAGGGTCTTCCTATATGTGCCAAATGTACAGAGATGGGAGAGGGCAGTACAAGAGAAGGGAATGGCTAGTAATGAAGTTTGGCTGCAATGTAGAATGTACGATAGGTGGAATTGTTCTGTTATTTCAGTCTTGTCTGATTCAATCACCCTCTTTGAGGTTTTCTTGGCAGAGATTCTGGAGTGGTTTGCTAGTCTTCCTGACTCCAGGCCTGGCATTCTATCCTCTGTAACACCTAGCTACCCTGATATGTGGAATAGTAAGAACTAAGTCTAGAAATGTAGTCTGGTATCAGATTGCAAGATGATATTGAATGCTAGTCTTGCCTATTTGTATTGTATCCTATAGGCAATGGGGATCCATTGAGGTACATGATTATAATTGCAAATTAAGAAGATTGCATTGGCAATAGTGTAAAGGATAGATAAGAAAGGGGAAAGACCGGAGGCAAGGAAACCAGTGAGGCTATTACTACAAGTCTAGGTACTTACTATTATTGCTAGTCTAGGTAAGAGGTGATGAGATTTTGAATGAGTGTGGTGAAGAAAGAAACATATATATATATGTATATATGTATATATATATATGTCTCTACATATCTATCTATCTATCTACCTATTTCTATCCACACAAATACATAACACATATAGTATCGAATTAATAGGATATAGAACTATATAAAAATTACAAGACAGCATTTGTGTGGTGCCAGACATACAGTGCAGATAATAAAAGTTGGAGGAGTTCAGAGGGAGGAGAGATTGCTCTAGGGGTTTGTGAGGCAAACTAGAATGAAGGTGGTGCATAAAAGGAGAGGAAGGATGTTATGAGATATTGTGAAGACAGAATCAACAGGGTTGGATGTTGGAAGTTGAGGAGGGGGAGGAGTGAAAGGTAATTCATTATTTTGAGCCTGGGTGATCGAAGGGTAGTGACATCATCAACTGACATAGGTAAGCTTTTTTTGGAGGGAAGGGGATGTCTCCTCTAGTATCAGCCTATTTCTCTAGGGACATATGGCCTCAGAGGGGAAGAAAGCCCTAAAGATGTCCTTCTTACCAAATAGTCTCTCATTGGAAACAATTATTGAATCGATGAGTTCTTCCAGACAAGAATAAAAATAAGAGAGATACAAAAACCACAGGACTTAAGCCTTTTTAAATGCCTCTAAAGTCAGAGAACCTCTCTTTCATCAGAATAATAAAAATAAAAAATCAGAATTATGTCAGCAATGTGCAATATAAAATACTCATGAATCTCAGAAAAAAAAATGAGATCAGGAAGGATTCTATGGGTTCAGCCAGGAAGCCTCGCTGAGAAGTTATTCTTTCTCTAACAGTGTAAATACATTAGAGAATTCATCATAAAGAAATAGTCCACTGTGGGTCATGTCTGTGCGTCATGTTTGGCGTGTGCCATTTTAATCCTGAAGTAACAGGAAGGAATTGAGTTGTAGAAATGTGGAATTCATGGAGCGCTGGAACAGAAAAACATCTGGAGGACCCCCAGCCAAAGACCCTAAGCCACACTGGGAGAGATTTTAGTTCCTGGATCACCGGCTCCTCTTAGAATGTACAAAGGAGTATTCGTTATGGTAAGACCTTTTTTTTTTTCTTTTTTGGAGGGCAGTTGGAGTTAAGTAACTTGCCCAAGGTCACACAGCTAGGTTTTTGTTTGTGTGTGTTAAGTGTCTGAGGCTGGATCCGAACTCAGGTCCTTCTGACTCCAGGGCCAGCGCTCTACTCACTGTGATACTTACCCGCCCCATGGTAAAACCTTCTTAAACCTGCAGGAATTACGAATGGGATTGCTGCTGGCAGATGCTGTTGTAAGGCAGTTAGAACTAATTTAGTTAGAATAATCCCAATTCATTACAAGGGCAATTGTGGATATAAATGGCGCAAAACCTGTTAGGGATTTTCCTCCCACCTTAGGGAGGCAACATGGCATAATATATGGAGTTTTGGATTTAGCATCTGGATGCTCTTGTTTCAAATCTTGTCTTCGACTCTTTACTAGTTCTGTGGCCCTAGATAAATAATTTATTCTCTCTTGTTTTTGGGATTTTTCTCTAAAATGGGCATAATCATAGTACCAAGGTTTCATTGCTGTGATTACTCCCTCCTAATCCTCCTGATTCCAAGCTGCTGCCTCTCCACTAAAGCACATTTTATCCACAAAGAATATTAAGTGCTTCTCAGATTGTGATACTCTTGGCACAAATAGCACAGTAACCTGGGTTCCAGTCTTAGCACCTGTAAGAGTAAGGTGAGAGGAGGGCGGAGCCAAGATGGCGGAGTAGAAACAGCTCGTCCAAGCCTCTCTGCCCCCAGATTCTCCACAAACTATGTAAAAAAGGACTCTGAAAATCTTCTGGAGCCCCAGCACCCACAGAACGACACAGAGAAGCTAACCTCCCGCTGAGGACAGCCCAGCACCCTGCAGGAAGGACCAGCGCAGTGGTCTGGGAGCCGGCAGCACGCAGAGCGCAGGAGCCGAGCCGAGCCCAGGTCCACGTGAGCCGAGGTTTTAGCCCCAGGGCGGCAGGGCCAGCAGCCGGCTGGAGGAACCCCAGAACACCAGGAGCTGTGGCGACTCCAGAATTATCAACATAGACATGCCTAGGACAAAGTAAGAGGTTAGTGTCCTATGGACTTTGGGACCTGTATTTGGGGAATGCGTCAGCTCCCTCCCCTGGGGGCTAGAAGCTGCTGAGGAGACACGCCATTTTGTAGTTTTCAGAGGCATTTCCAGCTCCCAGCCTACAAATCGTGGGGAGATCCAGCGATCAGTCTTGGGGGGTAATCGCTCTTGCTTTAACCTCCCTGGATCTGGATTGTGATCTAGGGTGGAAGTTGTGGG
The DNA here is from genome assembly GCA_011680675.1 of Gymnobelideus leadbeateri. Taxonomy (NCBI): domain Eukaryota; kingdom Metazoa; phylum Chordata; class Mammalia; order Diprotodontia; family Petauridae; genus Gymnobelideus; species Gymnobelideus leadbeateri. The sequence continues at coordinate 9,309 of WOXC01000638.1, read as the reverse complement.
TGGGTTTATAGCTTGCCAGAAACGGAAGTTGCCCCCCACACGTTCGGGACGAAAATTCCTCTATCTGGCCTTAAAGCCATAGTGTGGCAACAAGCCCAAAAGTCAAGTAATTAAGTGGCAACATGCCAAGGCAAAGGAAACAGAAAAATGCAACCCTAGACTCCTATTTTGGGGGCATAGAGCGGGAAAAGGACTGTGAGGTCAGAAGTCCTGCTCCAAAAGCCCCAGGGGAAAACATGAGCGGGTTGCAGGCCATAGAGGACCTTAAGAAGGACTTTAAAAATCAAATAAGAGAAGTGGAGGAAAAATTGGAAAGAGAAATGAGAAGGATGCAGGAAAAGTATGAAATGAGGGTCAACAGCCTGACTGAGGAAAACAACACCTTAAAAAATAGACTAACTCAAATGGCAAAGGAGGCCCAAAAGGGCAATGAGGAGAAGAATGCCTTAAAAAGTCGAATTTGCCAGATGGAAAAAGAATCTCAAAAGTTCACTGAGGAGATTCATTCCTTCAGAGTTAGACTGGAGCAAATGGAAGCTAATGACTTTATGAGAAATCAAGATGCTGTTAAGCAGATCCAAACAAATGAAAGATTAGAAGGCAATGTGAAATATCTCATGGGAAAAACCACTGACCTGGAAAATAGATCCAGGAGAGACAATTTAAAAATTATTGGACTACCTGAAAGCCATGATCAAAGAAAGAACCTAGAAATCACCCTTCAAGAAATTCTCAAGGAAAACTGCCCTGATGTTTTAGATCCAGAGGGCAAAATAGAGGTTGAAAGAATCCACCGATCACCTCCTGAAAAAGATCCCAAAAAGAAAACTCCCAGGAATATTATAGCCAGGTTCCAGAATCCCCAGATCAAGGAGAAAATACTACAAGCAGCCAGGAAGAAACAATTTCAATATTGTGGAAACACAATCAGAATAGCCCAGGACCTGGCAGCTTCTACACTGAGGGATCGAAGGGCATGGAATATGATATTCCAGAGGGCAAAAGAACTGGGAATGAACCCAAGGGTCACCTACCCAGCAAAACTGAGTATTTTGTTTCAGGGGAAAATATGGTCATTCAGTGGAATAGAGGACTTTCAAGCATTCTTGAGGAAAAAACCAGAATTGAATAGAAAATTTGACATCCAGACACAAGAAGGAAGAGATGCCTGAGAAGGTAATCAGGGAAAAGAAATCAAAAGGAACTTATCAAAGTTGAACTATTTACATTCCTATATGGAAAAGCAATAACTGTGACTGATGATATCTTTCTCACTATGAAAATAATGGAAGAAGGGGGTGTGGTCATATGAATACATATGTGAATGTGTGTGTATATGGTTACAGTTATATATGGATAGAGGGCATAGGTTGATTTTGTTGGGAAGGGAGAGTACTCAAGGGATGAAATTATGAGGTGAGAGAGGAAAGTGGCAAGAGGAGATGGGGAGAGACATGGTAGGGTAAACTATCTCATGTAGGGGAAGTGGTTGCAAAGGAGGGGGAGAATAAGGAAGGCTAAAGGCAAAACCACATTCACATTGAATTTGGTTCAGGGAGAAAATGACATACATACTAAATGGGATATCTCAACCTGCAGCAGGATAGGGGGAAGGGGGATGAGAGGAGGGATGATGGATGGGAGGGCATCCTTGGGGGGAGGGGAGGTTGGAAGTACCCACTATAGAAGAGGGACAGGATCATGTAGGGAATGGACCAGGTGGGGGGTGGGATGAGTGGGAGGGAACTATAAGCAGCCTTGTACAATATATCTACCATGATAATGTTTTGCATAGCTAGACATGTACAACATATACTGAATTACTTATCTCCCAAGAAGGAATGGGTGACAAGGGAGGAAGGAAATGGATCTGAAATTCGAGGTCGTAACATTAAATGTTTCAAATATATATATAAAAAAAAAAAAAAAAGAGTAAGGTGAGATCTGATCAACTGGGCAGGTGGCCCAGGAAGTCAGAAGGATGTTAACTTGTTACAGTAGAAAATAGAGAGTCCTTCTAGCACGTGTCAGGAAGCACAGAGAAGGAGCCTAGGATTGGGAATTAGGAAGTCTGCACTCCAGTCGCAGTATTCTATGAGCTAGCTGAATGATCTTGGAAAGTTACTTCCACTTTGTAGGTCTCAGTTTTCTCATCTGTGAAATGATGGATTCAGACTAGATAACTTCTGAAGTGCCTTCTATCTACATGTAACATTTTATGAGTCTATCAACAACCAAAATGAAGGGGTGGCTAGGTGGCGCAGTGAGTAGAGCGCCGGCCCTGGAGTCAGAAGGACCTGAGTTCAGATCTGGCCTCAGACACTTAACACACACAAACAAAAACCTAGCCGTGTGACCTTGGGCAAGTTACTTAACTCCAATTGCCCTGCAAAAAAAACAAAACAAAAAAAAAAACAGAAAAAACAAAATGAATTTGTTGAAGAAATTACAACTCCTAGCCTGTCTTTAAATGTTTACTGGATCCATCTTTTCCAGTTTTTCTTCCCTCTTCCCTCCCCTCCCTCTTCTCTTTCAGTGAACATTTTGGCCCTTCAATTGAATTATTTAATTTAATGAATGGCCCTTGTTTCTGGTTACATTTTTTTATAGAATAAACTGACTTTTTATTGTTGTTCTTTAATAAGAAACTTCCCTGATTTTAATTGAAATCCATGGTTCCCAGCACATAATTGGAGTGTTCTATGACCCAGGCAGTTGGTACTGTGACATATCATCTTAGAAAGTTACTGTTGGCATGACTAATGTGAAAATGTGTTTAGTAGGACTGTATGTATAGAACCTATATCAGATTGCATGCCATCTTGGGGAGGAAGGGGGAGAAAAATTTAAAAGTTATGTAAGGGAATGTTGAAAACTAAAAATAAATAAAGTGGAAGAAAAGAGAAAGTCACTGTTGGACTTGATAGAAAACTGCTGGAACAATTGTGAGACTAAATTGCTGTCTTAGAAACAAATGTCCCTCCCTGGTAATTGGTTATGTCTTAGAGCTTTAGAGCACAAGACTCGAAGGTCAGGTCTATGGTTTTACAGATCTCAGGGAGAACTTGCCCTCTGTGAATACCAGGTACTTCTCAGAGGGTGGGCTGGACGTAGGGTCAGAAACTCCAAATTGAGAAAGTTTCACTCATGGAGCAGCTATTACAGGTTAAGGAGTGAGAAGCAAGGATTTAAATGATTACAGCGGGTGCTCACTCCTACATAGAAACTATTAGGAAAAACAAAGCAATGATTCAGTAGAAAGAGCCCTGGTTTGGAAGTCAGATAACCTGGGCTTTGTATCCTTTCTTGGTCATTTAGACCTTCTTTTGCCTTTGGTCAGTCTGAGGCTCAATTTCCTCATTTTTACAATAGGATGACTGGACTTAATGATTTCTCAAGTTCATTTCAGCTCCAAATCTATGATCAGCCAATCAACAGGCACTTTTAAAGGACCCATGATATGCTGTATACTTTTCTGATCATTGAGACAACAAATAACAAAAATGATAGTCACTGACCTCAGGGAATTTATATTTTACTAGATTTTATGATCTGTAATCCTATGGTATTGATCTCTCCTTGCTAGTACCCACTTCTCAAATACGAAACCTTGAAACTTATGTGCTAATTTAGGTTTTGGAAGCCAGGGATACACCTCCTTTTGGGCAGCTTTTATTTTTCCTTTTCAGTCATAAAAAAAATCAAAGCTCTGTTCCTGTATCTAACAATACACTAAGGACTATGGAGGATACAGGAGAACAGTCCCTGTTCTACTTTAAGCTAAGCACTAACAAACATGAGACAACAAGATAAGAACTCAAAGAAATTTTCTTTGATCCTACTTGCTTCACTTTTTCCTCTGTACCATGTAGTTACTAACAATTAAATGCTAAATTGTATTATAGCAGGCTCAGAAATGGAGTAATTGGTGTAAGTTAGAGCAGAGGTATCAAAAGTGCCTCCTGAACCAGATTAAAATATAATTGGGAAATTGTTTAATAAAACAAATAAAAATACAATACAAAACAGTGTTAATATGTGGTTTTCTAAGCCAATATACAAGGTCAGCTGGGTGGCCGTGGATAGAGTGCTGGGCCCAAAGTCAGAAAGATTCATTTTCCTGAGTTCAAATCTAGCTTCAGATACTTCCTAGCTATGTGACCCTGGGAAAATCACTTACCCCTGTTTGCCTCAGTTTCCTCATCTGTAAAATGAGCTGGAGAAGGAAATGGCAAACTACTCTGGTATCTTTGCTAAGAAAACTCCAAATGGGGACTGAAGAGTCATACCTGACTGAAAATGACTGAACAATACTTAAAGAAGACTGAAGCCTTCCTTCAGAAATGGAGAAAGGGATAAAACTCATATTCATAGCATGTCACAGTTCTTCAAAGTGTTTCATATCCATTATCTCATTTGATCCTCAGAGCAACTTAATAATAATAGCAAGTGCTATTATTACTGTCACTTTCCAAATGAAGAAACTGAAGGTCTGTGCTCAAAGAAATACTTAATGTTCTGATGCTGCCTTTGAAGACAGGTTACTCTTGATTCCAGATTCAAGGCTTTTCCTCTTGGCTGTGCCATTAGGAAACACAGGACTGACTGCCTTGGAGAAGAGACTTGAACAAACCCTTGAAGTCAAATAAAAAAAAAACATTTATCAAACACATAGGAGGTCCTTTGGAAGGGCTTGTTGATTTGACAAATAGAATTAAGTTAAGTTTCTGTAGATGGGAATTGAATGTGGGGAGAAGGTCATACTACAAGCTATGGAGATAGGAAAGAACTCTGGATGTCAGGGACATGTTGAGAATTGCCTGCCTAGGTAGAGAATCTATATAAGTAGCAGTGGAACTAAAGTTCTGTAGGTAAAATGAGAACCTTTTCCCTGCCCCCTTTCTTCTTCCTTAAGATATTTCACCAGACTTCCCAGTCCTAGCCTCATTGCCAAGTCCACCCCTTTCTATGTCCTCACCAGGACCCAAACATGCCTTACCATAGCCAGGGAAACCAGCAGACTCCAGCTCTGAAAGCACTAGGTGCTTCAGCACAGTTCCAGGCAAACAGGTAGATGCCAACCCTACAGGTGTCTAAGCAAACAGGCAGTCCCAGGACCAGACCTATGGGCAAAACCCCAAAGAAGAATGGGAAGTGGTCTCAAGCCCAGAAAGAATTCATGGAAAAACTCAAAAAGGAGCTTTAAAATAATATAAGAGAAGTAGAAGAAAAATTGGAAAGAAATGAGAGTGATGTAAGAGAATCATGAAAAAAGATTCAACAGCTTAGAAAAAGAAAACAACTGCTTAAATAGTAGAATTGGCTGGATGGAAAAGGAAGTACAAAAGCTAACCAGGGAGAATAGCTCCTTCAAAGTTAGAATTGGGCAAGGAGAAGCTAATGATTCTGAGACACCAAGAATCAATCAAACAGCCCTTCTCCTCCCTTAGCTGTACACCAAGATGGCCACGTCTCTCCTAACTCTTCTGCTTAGGCAGATCTTGGGCCTCACACCTGTCCGAGGGGTCCAATAGGTGCAGGCTACTCCCCGGGCTCTATGCACCAAAGCTCCCCCTGACGAAGAATCTTCCATTCCTGTCTCCCTCTATCAGGATGCTCCTTGGGAATATCTGGAAACTGAAGAATACCTGGCTCAATATGGCTCCCGTCCAGTCTGGGCTAACTATTGACGAAACCACAAAGGTAGTATCCCACCACAGAGAACCCGTAAGACATGCATTCGAGGGAACAAAGTTGCTGGGAACCCTTGCCCTATCTGCCATGATCAGAAGCTCCATGTGGACTTTAGAAATGTGAAGCTCTTGGAACAGTTTGTGTGTGCTCACACAGGAATCATCTTCCATGCCCCATACACAGGTGTCTGTATGAAGCAGCATAAGAAGCTGACAGAGGCTATCCTGAAGGCCAGAGACCATGGTTTTCTCAGTTACCACATCCCACTGGTACAGCCATGGGATACTGATTTCAGCAACTCCCATGGAGCTGTGGGCTGTACCCCAGTGACTTCTGCCCTAGTTGCAGGTACCTCCTGGTGTCATGGTACAATTGGCAGCAGTCACCTGAGAGAGAGAGCTGGCATGTCTTTGAAGGCTATATCGAGGCCACCTTAAGCAAGAGAGTTGACCCCCACCAGAAATGATGCCCATACTTGCATCTCAAACTAATGTTCTCCTTGAGGAAGAGCAATCTACAAGTGTCCCCTAGAAAGGAAGTGGTAGATATACTCTGTGGTGCTCCAGAGCTTAAGGATGGATGTTAGAAAGTCCTGATGCCTAAATTGAACTGATTCTTTCCCTACCCTTTTTAGAATGGGTAGGATAATGGCAAGCTCTGACCTAGAGAAAAAGAGAAAACAGGGAGAAGGTAAAAGAAAGCATTGTCTGAATAAATGTTTTTGGTCGACTTCACTTCAGGCTGCTTGCCCCACCCCATATTTTTAAATTTCGGGGGTAGGGGGTGCCTAACTTGTCAAGTAAAGCCTTTATAATAAAAATACTTTTATTAAAAAATGAATCAATCAAACAAATTTTAAAAATGAAAAAATAGAAGAAAATGTAAAATACCTCATTGGAAAAACAACTGACCTGGAATAGATCTAGAGAGATAATCTCAGAATAATTGGATTACCTGAGAACCATAATCAAAAGCAAAACTAGACAACATATTCCAAGAAATTATCAAGGAAAGCTGCCCTGGTATCCTGTAACCAGAGGGCAAAATAGGCATTGAAAGAATCCACCGAAAGAGGAAGCTCTTTCTCAGGAAAGAGATCCCAAAATAAAAACTCCAAGGAACATCATATCCAAATTACAGAATATAAGGTCAAGGAAAAAATACTGCCAGTGGCCAGAAAAGAAACAATTCAAATATCTGGGAACAATCAGGATTACACAGGATTTAGAAGCAGCAGCAGCAACATTAAAGGATCAGAGGTCATGATATGGAACATGATATTCTTTTTTTTTTTTAAACAAATGCTTTATTAACTTCTGTTTCACATCATTCATTTCCGCCAGATTTTGAGTTACAATCATTTTCCCCCCATTATTCCCCTACCCAACCTCCCAGAATAGCAGTCCCACAAGATATCGCTTCCTCCAATCTGCTCTCTCCCATACCTTCTCCCATACCCCATCGACTTTTCCATTAGAGGAAGATGAATCTTTGTGTCCCAATGCCTGCACATCTTATCTCCCAATTATAGGCAAAAGAGTATTAATAATAGTATTTATATATATATATTTGAAACATTTAATGTTACGACCTCGAATTTCAGATCCATTTCCTTCCTCCCTTGTCACCCATTCCTTCTTGGGAGATAAGTAATTCAGTATATGTTGTACATGTCTAGCTATGCAAAACATTATCATAGTAGATATATTGTACAAGGCTGCTTATAATTCCCTCCCACTCATTCCACCCCCCACCTGGTCCATTCCCTACATGATCCTGTCCCTCTTCTATAGTGGGTACTTCCAACCTCCCCTCACCCCAAGGATGCCCTCCCATCCATCATCCCTCCTCTCATCCCCCTTCCCCCTATCCTGCTGCAGGTTGAGATATCCCATTTAGTATGTATGTCATTTTCTCCCTGAACCAAATTCAATGTGAATGTGGTTTTGCCTTTTTAGCCTTCCTTATTCTCCCCCTCCTTTGCAACCACTTCCCCTTGTTTTTACATGGGATAGTTTACCCTACCCTGTCTCTCCCCATCTCCTCTTGCCACTTTCCTCTCACCTCATAATTTCATCCCTTGAGTATTCTCCCTTCCCAACAAATTCAACCTATGCCCTCTATCCATATATAACTGTAACCATATACACACACATTTACATATGTATTCATATGACCACACCCCCTTCTTCCATTATTTTCATAGTGAGAAAGATATCATCAGTCACAGATATTGCTTTTCCATATAGGAATGTAAATAGTTCAACTTTGATAAGTTCCTTTTTATTTCTTTTCCCTGATTACCTTCTCAGGCATCTCTTACTTCTTGTGTATGGATGTCAAATTTTCTATTCAATTCTGGTTTTTTCCTCAAGAATGCTTGAAAGTCCTCTATTCCACTGAATGACCATATTTTCCCCTGAAACAAAATACTCAGTTTTGCTGGGTAGGTGACCCTTGGGTTCATTCCCAGCTCTTTTGCCCTCTGGAATATTGTATTCCATGCCCTTCAATCCCTCAGTGTAGAAGCTGCCAGGTCCTGTGCTATTCTGATTGTGTTCCACAATATTGAAATTGTTTCTTCCTGGCTGCTTGTAGTATTTTCTCCTTGATCTGGGATTCTGGAACCTGGCTATAATATTCCTGGGAGTTTTCTTTTTGGGATCATTTTCAGGAGGTGATTGGTGGATTCTTTCAACCTCTATTTTGCCCTCTGGATCTAAAACATCAGGGCAATTTTCCTTGAGAATTTCTTGAAGGGTGATTTCTAGGTTCTTTCCTTGATCATGGCTTTCAGGTAGTCCAATAATTTTTAAATTGTCTCTCCTGGATCTATTCTCCCGGTCAGTGGTTTTTCCCATGAGATATTTCACATTGCCTTCTAATCTTTCGTTTGTTTGGATCTGCTTAACAGCATCTTGATTTCTCATAAAGTCACTAGCTTCCATTTGCTCCAGTCTAACTCTGAAGGAATGAATCTCCTCAGTGAACTTTTGAGATTCTTTTTCCATCTGGCAAATTCGACTTTTTAAGGCAATCTTCTCCTCATTGCCCTTTTGGGCCTCCTTTGCCATTTGAGCTAGTCTATTTTTTAAGGTGTTGTTTTCCTCAGTCAGGCTGTTGACCCTCATTTCATACTTTCCTGCATCCTTCTCATTTCTCTTTCCAATTTTTCCTCCACTTCTCTTATTTGATTTTTTAAGTCCTTCTTAAGGTCCTCTATGGCCTGCAACCCGCTCATGTTTTCCCCTGGGGCTTTTGGAGCAGGACTTCTGACCTCACAGTCCTTTTCCCGCTCTATGCCCCCAAAATAGGAGTCTGGGGTTGCATTTTTCTGTTTCCTTTGCCTTGGCATGTTGCCACTTGATTACCTGACTTTTGGGCTTGTTGCCACACTATGGCTTTAAGGCCAGATAGAGGAATTTTCGTCCCGAACGTGTGGGGGGCAGCTTCCGTTTCTGGCAAGCTGTAAACCCACCCACGACTTCCACCTAGATCACAATCCAGATCCAGGGAGGTTAAAGCAAGAGCGATTACCCCCCAAGACTGATCGCTGGATCTCCCTACAATTTGCAGGCTGGGAGCTGGAGCTGCCTCTGAAAACTACAAAATGGC
>WOXC01000637.1:0-59663 GCA_011680675.1 Gymnobelideus leadbeateri | reverse complement strand
GCTGCCACCTTGTGGCTAGGGCTGGACTACCCTCCCCTCTCTCCCAAGTCTGACAAGACACACCTTTCCTACTGACCTTTTAAGTTGTCTTTGGCTTTTGTGGGTTGAGAAGCCTGGAAACTGCCACAGTTGATAGGAATTCAATCCCCTGAGGTCTACTGCAGGTTTGCTGGAGCCCTGTCTGTGCTGGCATGTTTTGTGGTAGACTGTGTTCCTGTTTCAAAATGGTACAACAGACCTTTCCTGTTCACCTTCCAGATTGTCTTAGGCTAGATATTTGTTTCACTGTGTCATTTTGTGGGTTCTACTGCTCTACAATTTGTTTAGAGTCATTTTATAGGCACTTGCAGGGCTGTGGGAGAGTTCAAGCAAGTCTCTGTTTTTATTCTATTATTATGGCTCTGTCCCAGAATATGTTTTCTTAGTGGACTACTTTCTCAGTATTTCTCTCATAGTTGTCGTTGTGTCTATTAATGAAATTATGTGAATTAGGATTTGTATTCACACTTTGTATTCACTTTGTGAATACCGCTTTGTATTCACACTCAACTAAGTCTCTTCCTCTACCTCACCCACTCTTTTGACATAGATGCTGTAAGGTAAAAATATAGATTCTTTGCTTTTTAAAAAAATTATTTATTTTTAGTTTTCAACATTCATGTCCATAAGTTTTTTTTTTACTTCCCCCCCTTTTTTCCCCTACCCACCCTCCCAGAATAGCAGTCCCACAAGATATCGCTTCCTCCAATCTGCTCTCTCCCATAGCTTCTCCCATACCCCCTTCGACTTTTCCATTAGAGGAAGGTGAATCTTTGTGTCCCAATGCCTGCGCATCTTATCTCCCAATTACAAGCAAAAGAGTATTAATAATAGTATTTATATATATTTGAAACATTTAGTCTTAAAACCTCGAATTTCAGATCCATTTCCTTCCTCCCTTGTCACCCATTCCCTCTGATAAGTAATTCAGTATATGTTGTACATGTCTAGCTATGCAAAACATTATCATAGTAGATATATTGTACAAGGCTGCTTATAATTCCCTCCCACTCATCCCACCCCCCACCTGTTCCATTCCCTACATGATCCTGTCCCTCTTCTATAGTGGGTGCTTCCAACCTCCCCTCCCCCCAAGGATGCCCTCCCATCCATCATCCCTCCTCTCATCCCCCTTCCCCCTATTCTGCTGCAGGTTGAGATATCCCACTTAGTATGTATGTCATTCTCTCCCTGATCCAAATTCAATGAGAATGGGGTTTTGCCTTTTTGCCTTCTTATTCTTCCGCCCCCCCCCCACTTACAACCACTTCCCCTTGCTTCTTCTACATGAGATAGTTTACCTCATTCTGTTTTTCCCCATCTCCTCATGCGAATTTCCTCTCTCCCTCATAATTTCATCCCTTGAGTATTCTCCCTTCCCAACAAATTCAACCTGTGCCCTCTATCCATGTATAAATGTAAACATATATACACACATTCACATATGTATTCATATGACCACCCTTCTTCCATGATTTTCATACTGAGAAAGATTTTATCAGTCACAGTTATTGTTTTTCCATATAGGAATGTAAATAGTTCAACTTTACTAAGTTCCTTTTGATTTCTTTTTCCCTGATTACCTTCTCAGGCATCTCTTGCTTCTTGAATCTGGATGTCAAATTTTCTATTCAACTCTGGTTTTTTCCTCAAGAATGCTTGAAAGTCCTCTATTCCACTGAATGACCATATTTTCCCCTGAAACAAAATATTCAGTTTTGCTGGGTAGGTGACCCTTGGGTTCATTCCCAGCTCTTTTGCCCTCTGGAATATCATATCCCATTCCCTTAGATTCCTCAGTGTAGATGCTGCCAGGTCCTTTGCTATTCTGATTGTGTTTCCACAATATTGAAATTGTTTCTTCCTGGCTGCTTGTAGTATTTTCTCCTTGATCTGGGGATTTTGGAACCTGGCTATAATATTCCTGGGAGTTTTCTTTTTGGGATCTTTTTCAGGAGGTGATCTGTGGATGCTTTCAACCTCTGTTTTGCCCTCTGGATCTAAAACATCAGGGCAGTTTTCCTTGAGAATTTCTTGAAGGGTGATTTCTAGGTTCTTTCTTTGATCATGGCTTTCAGGTAGTCCAATAATTTTTAAATTGTCTCTCCTGGATCTATTTTCCAGGTCAGTGGTTTTTCCCATGAGATATTTCACATTGCCTTCTAATCTTTCATTTGTTTGGATCTGCTTAACAGCATCTTGATTTCTCATAAAGTCATTAGCTTCCATTTGCTCCAGTCTAACTCTGAAGGAATGAATCTCCTCAGTGAACTTTTGAGATTCTTTTTCCATCTGGCAAATTCGACTTTTTAAGGCTTTCTTCTCCTCATTGCCCTTTTGGGCCTCCTTTGCCATTTGAGTTAGTCTATTTTTTAAAGTGTTGTTTTCCTCAGTCAGGCTGTTGACCCTCATTTCATACTTTTCCTGCATCCTTCTCATTTCTCTTTCCAGTTTTTCCTCCACTTCTCTTATATGATTTTTAAAGTCCTTCTTAAGGTCCTCTATGGCCTGCAACCTGCTCATGTTTTCCCCTGGGGCTTTTGGAGCAGGGCTTCTGGCCTCACAGTCTCCCTCTCTCTCTATGCTTCGATCGTTTTTGCCCCCAAAGTAGGAGTCTAAGGTTGCATTTTTGTGTTTAATTTGTTTCCTTTGCCTTGGCATGTTGCTACTTAATTACTTGACTTCTGAGCTTGTTGCCACAGTATGGCCTGGTGCTGGACAGGAACTTTCACCCCAAACGTGTGTGTGTGTGGGGGGGCAACTTCCCTTTCTGGCAAGCTGGAAACCCACCCACGACCTCCACCCCAGATCACAATCCAGATCCAGGGAGGTTAAAGCAAGAGTGGTTATCCCTCAAAGACTGATCGCTGGATCTCCCTACAGTTCGCAGGCCAGGAGCTGGAGCTTCCTCTGAAAACTACAAAATGGCGTGTCTCCTCAGAGGCACACACGCCCCCAGGGGAGGAAGCCGACGCCTTCCCCAAATACTGGTCCCAAAGTCCATAGCGCACTAACCTCTCACTTTGTCCTAGGCATGTCTATATTGATAATTCTGGAGTCACCACAGCTGCTGGTGTTCTGGGGTCCCTCCAGCAGGCTGCTGGCCCTGCCGCCCTGGGGCTAAAACCGCGAAGCAGGCGCTCGGCTGTGCTCCACTCTCTGCCCTCTGCGGGCTGTGTGCTGCTGGCTCCCAGAGCGCTGTGCTGGTCCTTCCTGCAGGGCTGCTGGGCTGTCCTCAGCGGGAGGTTAGCTTTTCTGTGTTGTTCTGTGGGTGCTGGGGCTCCAGAAGTTGTTCAGAGTCCCTTTTTATATAGTTTGGAGGTGATCTGGGGGAAGAGTGGCTTGGACGTGCTGTTTCTACTCTGCCATCTTTGTCCATAAATTTTTAATTTTCTCCAACTTCCCTCCCCATGACAGCATGCAGTTTGATATAGACTCTACACATACATTCCCATCAAACATATTTTCACATTAGTCATGTTATGTAGAAGAACCAGAATGAATAGGAGGAACCATAAGAAAGAAAAAAACAAACCAAAACAAACAAACAAAAAAGAAAATAGTCTGCTTTTCTCTGCATTCAGATGTCATAGTTCTTTCTCTGGATGTGGATGACATTTTCCATCATGAGTCCTTTGGAATTGCTTTAGGCCATTGCATTGCCGAGAAGGGCTAAATCTATCAAAGTCATTCATCTCACAGTGTGGCTATATACAATGTTCTCCTGGTTATGCTCACTTCACTCAGTATCAGTTCATATAAGTCTTTACAGATTTTTCTGAAGTCCTGTTCATCATTTCTCATAATACAATAGTATTCCATCACAGTCATTCACCACAACTTGCTCAACCATTCCCCAACTGATGGGCTTCCCCTCAATTTCCAGTTCTTGGATATGAAAAAACATTTTCTATAAATATTTTTGTACATATAGGTCCTTTTCCCATTTTTATGATCTCTTTAGGATACAGCCCTAGATTCTTTGTCTTATAATGAGTATGTTATTACTGATTATGTTATGTTATTAATGAGTATATTAGCTTAATTGAGTGTGATAAGGTTCACACCATGTTTGGTGTCAGGGAAAACCTCTAAAGTTCATGCAATAACATGATAGATACTGGAAAACATAAAACAAGAGGGGGAATGAAAACTTGGTTTGACTATGAAAAGTAACATGTCAATTATAAGTAATATGCTTCATTTAGAGCTCCATTATTAGTTGTAGATGGCTCTAATTCAACTGTCTCTCTATCATTACCTCCAATAGAAGCCACAGACACAGAGCTTCAGTCTGACGATGTACCTCTTTTCCTCACTGGGGTTTTTCTGAGGAGAAGGGGGATTTCCGGTGAAAGTTTGAACTGAGCCAATGATTGCACTGGGTGTGGAAGTTAATCAGATGAACTTCATGCAGAGGTGGTGTTAGTAGCAGCAGGCAGGGAAGTAAGTGTCTTCCCAGAAAGCAGGAAAGTAACAAAGAACCTGTATCCTTCATTGAGATCTTTGAATAATTTATCAAATGCTAGAACAAGAGTTAGCAGGGATATACTGAACCCTTGAAGGAGAGAGGGAATTCAACAAAAAAAGGAGGGAGTGCTATTTCTATTGCCTTTTAAAAAAAGAATTACTGACTTCAATAAATTTGATTTTTGTTCAATAATTTCTTAGTCTTCATGACTACAAAGTCCCCTTAGAGGAAGCATTCTTAACATAGGTTTCACAGACTCTGAAGGTGACCATAGACTGATTTCAAGAATTGCATGTCTTTGAATTAGAGAAAGTGCATCTTTATTTTCCTTAAATTCTTTTTTAAAATACATTTTTATTGATATATTTTATTTTTCACATCATCATAGTTTTCCCCTGTGTCTTTCTTCTTTCATTCCCAGAGAGCCATTCTATATAATAAATAGCAATTTTTGATACCAAAAAATGGAAAGAGGAAAAAAAATCAGTGCAACAAATTAATGCATTAAAAAAGTCTGAAAATAAATGTAATGTGCTATACCTGTGCATGCTCTAGCTCCACAAAAGACTGGGTTGTGTATATTCTCTCATTTCTCTTCATTAAACTTATACTTTTCATTAACTACTAATAAAATTTAGCATTTCCTTCAATTATTAATTAAAAAAAAAACATTCTGAATAGAGACCCATAGATTTTACAGATGGCTAAAGAGGTCCAGCACACACACACACACACACACACACACACACACACACACACACACACACACACGATTGAGAACACCTGACTTAAAGAGATGCAAACCAGTGGAAATGTAGAATGTTTAAAAAATACACTGGGGAGGAGGTAGAGCCAAGACAGAAAAGTGAAAGCAGAGACTCACCCAAGCTCTCACAAGTTTTCATAAAAACAACTTTAAAATACCACCTCAAAACTAATTCTTGAACAGCAGAACCAATAAAAAGATATAGTGAAATATTTTTCCATCCCAAGACAATTTAGAAGGTCAGCAAGAAAGATCTGTCTCTCTGGGGTGAGAGTGGAAAACAGTTCAGTACAGACTATACCTCAGCAAGCTAGAAACAGGCCTTAGGGATGATTGAATCAGAGACATTTTCCTTAGCTCTCAGACCACAGTACATGAGGAGATAGGACAACTAGTCAGAAGGAAATTACAAGTAAACTTTTCTGGCACTTGATATAGAATTCTGTTGAATTACTCTTAAAGGGTGCTAAGTTTCAATCCCAGGGTGAAATGAAATACTAACTGAACTGGGGTCCTTAGTTCCAAGGAAGTGAGCTACAAGAAAAGAAATTCCATTTAAAGTAACAGTAAAAAATATAAAATACTTGGGATTCTACCTTATAAGACAAACCCAGGAATATATGAACATAATATCGAAATACTTTTCACACAAATAAAGTCAGATTTAAACAATTAGAAAACTATTAATTGCTCATGGGTAGGCCAGGGTAATATAATAAGAATGACAATTTACCTAAATTAATTTATTTATTCAATGCTCCACCAATTAAACTGCCACCACCACCACCACCCCAAAATAGAGTTCATGAACTGGAAGAATAAAAGGTCAAGAATATCAAGGGAATCACTTTTTAAAAACGTGAAGGAAGGTGACTGAGCTGTATCAGATATTAAACTATCACAAAATAGTAATCACAAAACAGTCTGATACTGGATAAGAAATAGAGTGGTGGATCAGTGGAATTGATTAGATATACAATACATAGTAGTAAATTACTGTTTTAATGTAGCTTTTAGTAAATACAAAGATCCAGACTTAGGCCAAGAACTCACTATTTGATGAAAACTTCTGGAAAAACTGGAAAGCAATTTGGCAAAAATTAGGTATAGATCAACATTATACATTAAATAATAAGATAAAGTAAAAATGGATACACAATTTAGACATAAATAGTAACATAACTAAATCAGGGAAATCAGGTAGCTTAACCTATCAGATTTATGGAAAAGAGTAGAATTTGTGGCAAAATAAGAAATAGAGAGCATTATGGGAAGTAAAACAGATAGTGTCGATTATATTAAATTTTAAAAGTCATACACAAAACCAAAGCAGCCAAGATTAGAAGAGCAGAAAACTGGGGGGGGGGGGAGGTGGGTAGGAGTAGGGTAGATTTATATAGCAAGTTTGTCTGATAAAGGCTGCTTTTCTCAAATTCAAGGAGAGCTGAGTCAAATTTATGAGAATGCAAATCATTCTCCAATTAACAAATGGTCAAAAGATATAATTTTTTTCATATTTTCAGAAGTTTTCCGGTTTTTAGTTTTCAGAAGAAGAAATCAAAACTATCTATAGTATGTGAAAATGTGCTCTCACTATTGATTAGAGAAATGCAAATTAAAGCAATTCTGATCTACCACCTCCTACCCATCAGATTACCTAATATAACAGAAAAAGTAAACAACAAATATGGGAGGTGACATGGGAAAATTGGGACAGTAATGCACTGCTGGAATTCTGACCTAATCCAACCATTCTGGAGAGCAATTTGGAACTATGCCCAAAGGGCTATAAAACTGTGTATACCCTTTGACCCAGCAATACCACTACTAGGGCTATATCCTAAAGAGATTTTTTTTTAAAGGAAAAGAACATATATGTATAATATTATTTATAGAAGTTCTTTTTTGTGGCAAAGAATTGGAATTGAGGGATGTCTATGAATTAAGGTATGACTGAACAAGTTGTGGTATGTGATTGCAATGGATGCTCTAAGAAATGATGAGTGAGATAGAAACAGAACATTGTAGACAGTAAGAGCACTATGCTAAGTGTTGGACATATGAATAGAAAATAGTATAGTCCCCACTCTCAAGGAACTAATAATCTAATAGAGAAGACAATGCATATGGAAGGATTCAGCTTTCTATGATCCTTAAGAGTACAGTGACAAAGCAGGTGGTAATGCCTCTCCGATGTCATTTCCACTGATAAAACTATATGTTTCTGATGTTGAACCATTTGAAAATGCCAAGGTCTCTGGTATGAAGACCTTTCTTTACTGGATCTTCGATAGAGTTGACTATAGCACCTATAGAGGCCATTGCCACTGCATTTCCATGGGAATGGCTTCCAGTAAAATGTCATAACTATACTACATTATGTTATATCAACCCTTCCTTACTATTTCATTCACCCCTCAGTTCTTTACTGTGACTAACTTGGAGGGAATGGACCAGCCTAACAATCAAGGAGGAATAGATGGACCGAGGAAGAGAGTTTCAGAGAAAGGGTGTACCTATCAGTCTTTGGCTACTGTGTGAGCTTGCCAAAGTGGATGATGTAGAAATAGAATATTTGTGGAATGAATTACTATATGGAGAAATGTTAAGCTTGGGAGAAGTTTCTCCATTCATGTGTTGGCCACTGAATACATTCTACTAATCTAATAAAGATAAACAAGAACTTACTGGGTTCTCATACTGGTGACGCATATTGGGAAACAGTGGCAGTATTGGACAGGGTAGTGAAAAAGGAAAATCATTTGGAGGAAAATTAGTGTTCTAGGTCTTGAATTGAATTATCTGACTGGAAATTGATCCTAGGGGAGACAACGAATGGAACATCATTGGGTATAATTGCTAGAGGCTAATGTGGAGATCTGAGTCAAAGAAATTGTTGTTTCTGTAACTATGGAATTTGGGCATTACTATAGACTGCCCAAGAGCTACATTGGTCTAAGGAACCATAGACATAATACAGTAACTATCTTAATATATTTTATTTTATTTCTTTAGCTTATATGATAATAAATAAAACATTGTATGTAGTCAAGCCTTGCTCATATAATCAATTCCAACGTGTTATATTTGGATGTCTGTGGTTCATTGAAATGCAATAAGGCAGGGAAAAAGGTGGAGTTTCCAAGTAGTTGGGGATTTAGTGAAGAGAGTAATTGGATAAGTCCATATGGACTAGAGCCACAGACCATTCAAACAAACTCTGCCACCTATGTAAGTGTCAGAGGTTGGGGACAGAGGTAATTAGCTCTTTGAGAGCAAGAGAATTTCTCATTCCCACTGGAACTCTGTCTGCTACTAGGTAGAGTACAGAATTGCCAGTGTTACTATATGATTGCCAGCCTATAATCTTCAAGACATAGGGTAAGGTAATTGAACATCACCTGTCATTTGTGGTTAAATGAGTTCTTTCTGACAACTATAAATGTGTTCATGTATGCATAGTCTTTTTAGTCTGATTATCTACTAAAAGGTTACAGTTGTGTACTCATAAATTGATCCAGACTGCTATGATTAATTCAGCCATCCCCATTGACATCTCTGGCGAGACCAGCAAGAAACCACCTGCTTACGTTGGAGTATGACCTGCATTCCTAGAGGCCCTTAGTTTGGCCTCTAATTAAGTTAAACTGTGGGAGAGGCGATAGTCAATCTACCTTGTCTATTTACAAGGATAACAGATTTAGAGCATGTTTTCATAAATGCTCTATTGTTTGGAGGGAGCAAGAATTATATATCAACTGGTCCAGTAAGGCTACAATCCCAGAACCCGTATTGGGAAGGAATATAAAAAGCAAAGGTTAGAAGCTATTGCTTTGAGTCTAAACACATAGATAATGGCAGTAAAAGGAGAACAGAGAGAAAAGAACTGCATTTTTAATCCTAAAGAGAGAAAACATGATGGTTAAGCATGGGATAAAAGTAAGCATGCCTAGAATACAGCACTAATAGGAAATTACACCAGGGGATGATTAGGAAACTGGGAGAGAGGTGTTGTGCTGACATTCTCTAGTCATTTCCTAGCCCTTTGACATCCTTGGGGATACAACCATGAACCCTATGTTGAGAAAAGTGACTTTGGAAACACAGACAGACATACGCTGTTGCAAAATGTTATTTCCTATCACAGTATCTTGCAATTTAAAACTTGCTTTGGTTGTGATGTAATTCTCAAGCCAATCCATCATGTCACTTGTGACCTATTAATCCTTGTCCTGCACAATTTAAAGCAACCTATGGTCCTCCAAATTGATATTTCCTGCCTGATGTGCCTTGTACCAGGCTCTTTTGGTCACATTCATTACAGAGAAAAGCAGACTACATCAGACCAATTGGTAGTCCCTCCAATTAAGAGGTGTGAGAGTAGCAGAGAGAAATGGTCTTCTATATTTATTCAACATCAGCGTGCCTGAGAACTTCATTAGCAAATCCTGAATACTCATAGGTCATAGGCTCCTGGAAAGTGAAGGCTGTTTTATAAAGCAATCTGGGAAAGGCAACCTTTAAGTCAAAAGTACTATTCCCTGGTGAAGCTTATTAATTGAATCATTTGTTTACAAAGGTGAGCATTGCTCCAAGTGACAGTACTGTTTGCACAGTGGCACCAATATTAAGAAAGCTTATCATAATGCATTAGTAATGGAGAGAAAGAGAAGACTTGAGACAGATGTATTTGTTTAGTGTGCTGATATTCAGTAATTTTAGCAACTTAACTGAACAGAGCTGCATTATGGGTTATTACAGGTTAAAAGTAAAATCTTGTTAATGAGCATTAGAAGGTAAGGCCATGTACTTCTTGATCCCCACTTGCCAGAATCTTAACAAAGAGGCTTGTATTTATGCAATCCTTTCATGAAAGTGAGAGTATTTTGCATATTCCTATGCATTTTGAACCTCACTCTGACATGTAAGTATGGACATAAAGGCACTATTAAAATGTGAGTTGTTGATATTAATGAAAATTAAAGAGGATGTTGATATTAATGAAAACTAAAGAGGAGGCAGTGGGGAGAATATTGGACTTAGAATCCATGGATTTGTGTTCAAATTCTACTTTTGGGTTCAAATTATTACTACATGTGCTTTGTCTGGCAAGCCTTTCTAAACTTAAGTTTTATCATCTGTTAAATAAGAGTGTTGAATTAGGTGACCTCTCAAGACCTGTCACACTTTAAGTCCATGATTCAGTGACAGGTAAGATGATGCTGGTGAACATCAGAGTGAGGGTGATGAGGGAAATGAAGATCCAGCTATCTCTCTATTGCTTAGTTTCCTCATCCTTTGAGTAGAATGGCATTATGGTTTATTAAAAGTAAAAGTTTGTTTTTTAATTTTGTTAATGAGTTTTAAAATGTAGCATCCTATACTTCCTGTTCCCTATTGCTAATATCTTAACAATAATGATTTTTAAAATGAGATGGAGAAAAATAAATAAATAAATAAAATGAGATGGAGAATCTAACACCATATACCAAAATCAAGTCTACATGGGTGCATGATCTAGGTATAAAGGCTGATACTGTAAGCAATCTGGGAAAGCAATGAATAGTTTACCTGTCAGATTTGTGGAGAGGGGAAGACTTTATGACCAAACAAGAATTAGAAAGCATTATAAAATGCAAAATGGATAATTTTGATTACATCAAATTGAAAAGCTTCTGTACAAACAAAGCCAATGTAACCAAGATTAGGAGGGAAGTGGAAAATTGGGAAAGAATTTTTACAATCAATGTCTCTGATAAAAGACAAATTTCTAAAATATACAGAAAATTGAGCCAAATCTGTAAGAATACAAGTCATTCTCCAGTTGATGAATGGTCAAAGGATATGAACAAGCAGATTTCAAAGGAAGAAATTAAAGATATATATATATATATATATATATATATATATGTATGTATATACATATATATATATATATATATATAAGCATATGAAAAATGCTCTAAATCACTAGTGATTAGAGAAATGCAAATCAAAACAACTCTGAGGTACCACATCTCACCAGTCAGATTGACTAAGATGACAAAACCGGAAAATGACAAATGCTGGGGAATATGTGGGAAAATTGGAATTGCTGGTGGATTGTGAACTGATCCAACCATTCTGGAGAGCAATCTGAAATTATGCCCAAAGGGCTATAAATAATTCCATACACTTTGACCCAGCAATACCACTTTTAGAGTTGTATCCCAAAGAGATCATAGAAGTGGGAGGAAGACCCATATGTACAAAAATATTTATAACAGCTCTTTTTGTGGTGGCAAAGAATTGGAAATTAAGGGGGTGCCCATCACTTGGGAAATGGCTGAACAAGTTGTTGTATATTAATGTAATGGAATACTATTGTGCTATAAGAAATGAGGAGCAGATGAACTTCATATTTACCCGGAGAGGCTTATATGAACTGATGCTGAGTGAGAAGAGTAGAACCAGGAGAAATCTGTACACAATTACAGACACAAAGTATATGTGATGACCAGCCTTGATAGACTGGACTCTTCTCAGAAATACAGGGTTATAAGTCAACCCCAAAAGACTCATGATGGAAAGAGATGTCTACGTTCAGATAAAGAACTAAAAAGAACAGGTTGAATCCAGATTGAAGCAAACTACTTGCTCTTTTTCCTTTTTCTTGTTTGGTTTTGTTTGCTCTTTCCCATTGTTCATTCAATCTTATACAATCCTTCTTTATAACCTGACTAATGTTTAATGTGAAAGTATTTGCAGATCCTATACCTGATTGTATGCCTCCATGGGCAGGGGGGAGAAAATTTGGAACTCAAGGAATTGTGGAACTGAATCTTATAAACTAAAAGTAAACAAACAAATTAATAAAGACCTAAATTTTTTTAAAAAGAAGAAAAATAATAAAAACAAAATGAAATGGAGAGGGGAGGATTGAAGGATAAGGTTGTTAGACTTAATCAAGGCTTTTTAACCTGGAATCCATTAATGTTTTATAAAAAAAATTGGGGACAAATTTATTTCAAAATAATGGTTTCCTCTTTGCTCCTATGAATTTTATTTTAGGCATTTAAAATATTATTCTGCAAAGGAGTTCATAAGCTTCACTTATGGAGTGTTAAAGGGGCCCATGACATAAACTGCTTAAGGACCCCTTGACTAGATAATGCCTAAAGTCCTTTCCAATTCTAAATCATAATGATGCATATTCCTGCTACAATGAGGGAAGATATTAGCATCATTGAGTTAAAGGACCATATTGTTCTGGAATTTTCATTTGATATTTTAATAAAACTCTTGAAATCTAAGTAATTTATATAAAGTGTCCTCAAAGTTGTAGTGCAATGTGAAGTTTTAGTTTAAAATTACACTAAGATTTGTATTTAACTATACTAGAACATGAAAGGGCAAAAAGAAAAAAGTGGATTTGGGTCAAAGTAAGAGAAAATGCAGTTTTTTTTTTTTGGTGTCTAGCCTTGTCATTTATTCAATAGTCTCCTGTAGAGGTAAGGATAATGGTTTCCATGAATAACTTATTTTTGAGATCATAAGTGAACATTAAAATTAGTCTCCTCGAGATAGAAAACTAAACATTTTCTCCAGTTTGCAAAACCTCTCCAAAATAAGAATTATGTCCAAGAAATAAAATAATTTCAGCTTTTTCCTCATCTAGGATACCAAGAACCTTAACAAGGTAAAAAAGAAAAGGAATTAATAATAGAGATATCTAATCTTTCTTCCCTAATTTGTCACTCAGAACTCCCTATACCACTGCTCACCCTCTTTGGTAGATCTACACAAGCCAAACCATGAGTTTGGTACAGAACTCACCTCTACTCCCCCACAGTGATGCCACAGAAAAACCAGAAGCTTACTCTGACTGAAGACTCCAGGGTTCTGCCTGTAACAGTTCTCAGTCTGAGAACTGAGGAATAGACAGAATTGGGGCAGAAAGCCAGATTATCCAATGACACACCAGTTCAGCCTGAAGCAAGGGGCTTAGTATCCAGCAGGGGTCAGTTTTGTGTCCCACCACAACCCACCAAAGTCACTTGAGACAAAGGCTGAAGCTAGTGAAATAACAATGGCCTAGAGAAGGAGGCTAAGATGGTGTTGAAATCTAGCCCCTAGAGAACCTAAAATTAAAGGGAAAGAACTTATAAGTGTTCAGTAGGGGAATATAAAGGGAAACATTGGCTTTATTAATGATCTCAGGAGAAAGAAAACTCAAGTTAAAAACCTTGAGTGTGAGCAGATAAATAAATGAGGAAAAGATTGGGCAGAGCCAAGATGGCGGAGTAGAAACAGCATTTCCAATGTGCTCTGCCCCACACAAATTTCAAACAATGTGAAAGGGGACTCTGAACAACTTCTGGAGCCCCAGCACCCACAGAATGGCACAGAGAAGCTAACCTCCTGCTGAGGACAGCCCAGCAGCCCTGCAGGGAGTGGCCAGTGCAGTGCTCTGAGAGCAGGCAGCACAGAGCGCTGGGAACCCACAGCGCAGCGGGCAGAGCCAAGCCCAGGTCCGGGCTCCGAGGTTTTAGACCCAAGGCAGCCAGGCCTTCAGCCGGCTGGAAGGAACCCAGAGCACCAGCAATTGTGGCAATTCCAAAATTATCAGCACAGATATGCCTAGGACAAAGTGAGAGGTTAGTGCCCTATGGACTTTGGAACCAGTATTTGGGGAACATATGGCTTCCTCCCCTGAGGGCAAAAAGCTGCTGAAGAAACAGCTGCACAGAAGCCATTTTGCAGCGTCAGCAGTGGCTCTAGCTCCTGGTCTTCGAACTGTAGGGAGATCCAGCAATCAGTCTGGGGGTTAATCCCTCTTGCTTTAAACTGCCTGGATCTGGATTGTGGTCTGGGGGGGAAGTTTGGGGTGGGTATCCAACTTGCCAGGGTGGGTGGAGGCTTTACAGAGGCCACCCAACCTCCGGAAGTTGTGAAGACCCCTCGTTTGGGCAGAAGCTCCCCTGTCTGGTGGGAGAGTCCTACTGTGGCAACAAGCCCCAAAATCAAGTAATTAAGTGGCAACATGCCTAGGCAAATGAAACAAAATAAACAGAAAAGTTCAACATTGGACTCCTATGTTAGGGGCAAAGAGGCTCAAAGCATGGAGGAGGACTGTGAGGTCAGAACTCCTGCACCAAAAGCCCCAAATGAAAATACAAGCTGGCTAGAGGCCATAGAGGACCTTAAGAAGCAGATAAGAGAAGTGGGGGAAAATTTGGGAAGAGAAATGAAAAAGATGCAAGAAAAGTATGAAATGACAGTCAACAGCCTGACTGAGGAAAATAACACCCTAAAAATAGACTAACTCAAATGGCAAAAGAGGCTCAGAAAGGCAATGAGGAGAAGAATGCCTTAAAAAGTCGAATTTGCCAGATGGAAAAAGAATCTCAAAAGCTCACTGAGGAGATTCATTCCTTCAGAGTTAGACTGGAGCAAATGGAAGCTAGTGACTTTATGAGAAATCAAGATACTATTAAACAGATCCAAACAAATGAAAGAATAGAAGGCAATGTGAAATATCTCATGGGAAAAACCACTGACCTGGAAAATAGATCCAGGAGAGATAATTTAAAAATTATTGGACTACCTGAAAGCCATGATCAAAGAAAGAACCTAGAAATCATCCTTAAAGAAATTCTCAAGGAAAATTGCCCTGATGTTTTAGACCCAGTGGGGGAAATAGAGGTTGAAAGAATCCACCGATCACCTCCTGAAAAAGATCCCAAAAAGAAAACTCCTAGGAATATTATAGCCAGGTTCCAGAACTTCCAGATCAAGGAGAAAATACTACAAGCAGCCAGGAAGAAACAATTTCAATATTGTGGAAACACAATCAGAATAGCCCAGGACCTGGCAGCTTCTACACTGAGGGATTGAAGGGCATGGAATATGATATTCCAGAGGGCAAAAGAGCTGGGATTGAAGCCAAGGTCACCTACCCAGCAAAACTGAGTATCTTGTTTCAGGGGAAAATATGGTCATTCAGTGGAATAGAGGACTTTCAAGCATTCTTGAGGAAAAAACCAGAGTTGAATAGAAAATTTGACATTCAGACGCAAGAAGCAAGAGATGCTTGAGAAGGGACATCTTGACCAAACAAGAGACTGTACATAACAATGCTTGGAAAACTGGAAAGCACTGCAGAGGGGAGACAGCATTGTTTGGTGACATGGACCCTGGGCCAGGAGCGAGGAGACCCAAGTTATTTTATTTTTGTTGTTTTATTCCTGTTAATAACTAGCTCTGGGACTTTGGTCAGATCCCTTAAAAGCCCTCTGAACTGATGTTTCCATACCTGGAAAATAAATACGTTTGATTCTGAAAAAAAAAATGAGGAAAAGAATGCTAATGCAAGGGACTACGGCCTCCAGATCAGCTAAATAAGTCCAAACATCTACAAAAAGTATTGCAAGACAAAGGAAAATGAATAAACACTTGAGAAGGCAGAGTGTCCTCTGGATTCATAAGAGAACAGGAAATGGCAGTAAGATATTCCTGAATGGCTTAAAAGAAATAAGAATTTTTAGGGGCGGCTAGGTGGCGCAGTGAGTAGAGTGTCGGCCCTGGAGTCAGGAGGACCTGAGTTCGGATCTGGCCTCAGATATATAGCAGTTAAAGTGAACAATTCCAATGACAAACTATATTCTGCAAGTGATCAGGAAAAAAAAGAGAAA
Source organism: Gymnobelideus leadbeateri (assembly GCA_011680675.1). Classification (NCBI taxonomy): domain Eukaryota; kingdom Metazoa; phylum Chordata; class Mammalia; order Diprotodontia; family Petauridae; genus Gymnobelideus; species Gymnobelideus leadbeateri. The sequence goes on along the minus strand of WOXC01000637.1, from coordinate 43,714 downwards.
TTTGAATGGTGTAAGACTATTGTGGACCCACCAGAAATTTGGAGGGGGGCATGGAATAACGTTTTCCAAAGTTCTAGGAGATTCAAGATGCAATCCAAAGTGACATACACTATAAATCTGAGCCTAGCTAACAATTTTTTTAAAAATAGAAATTAAACAAAAAAGATCTGAACAAATTATATTATTGTTGTTCTTGTTACTCTTGTATTTGGACCCCAAGCAACAGAAATATAAGAAAGGCAAATGAACACAACAATCAAGAACAATGTAAAAAAAAAAGAGATTGTTAAGAATTTCTTTCTAAAAGGAGACAAGGGTGAAAATGAAAGTTAAATAGAAGTGATAGTGTAAAAATAACCAATTGTCAACAAGCATTTATTAAACACCTGCTATATTCCAGGCTGGAAACACACACACACACACAAAATATAGTCTCTTCCCTCAAAGTGTTCACATTCTCACATGGGAGAAAATAAGCAAACAAATATAAACAAGCAAACTATACAGGGTAATAAGAAATCATTAAAAGAGAGAAGTCATTATTATTAAAGGAAATTGGGAAAGACTTCCTGCAGAATATTTAATTTTGATTGGGGTTTAAATGAAGACAGGGAAGCCAGCAGGCTGAGATGAGAAGGTAGAGCATTGAAGGAATTGGGGGCAGTCAGAGAGAATGCCCAGAGGTGATAGAGTGACTTGGTTGTGGATCAACAATGAGGTCTGAGTCACTGTGTTAAATACTACACAGAGGAAAGTAAGGTGTAAAACGATTGGAAAGGTGAGAAAGCGGATAGGTTATGAAGTGGTTTGAACACCAAACAGATAATTTTGTATTTGATCCTGGAGATGATAGGGAGACACTGGAGTTTACTCAGTAGAGGTCAGACCTGTGCTTTGGGAAAAATCACTTTGATGGCTGAATGGAAGATGGATTGGAGTGGGAAGTGACTTGAAGCAGACAGACTCCCAGCAGGTTATTTAAATAATCCAGGTTATTTAAATAATATTTAAATAAATAACCCCCTGATGAGGGCCTGTACTAGAACAGTGGCAGTGTCAGAGAAGAGAAAGGGATAACTTTGAGAAATATGCAAAGATGAAGTCAACAGGCCTTGACAATAGATTGGATGCTGAGAGTGAGAGCTAGTGAAAAGTCAAGATTGATATCTAAGAGGTTGTGAGTCTGAGAGACTAAGAAGATAGTGTTGCCCTCAACTGCAATAAGGAAGGTAGTTTTCCCCCTGGGGCACAGGGGTGGGGGTATAGAATGAATTTGAGATGTTTATTTGACATCCAGTTCTAGAAATGTGAAGTGCAGTTGGAGATAATGAGATTGGAGGTCAGTAGAGAGGTTAGGGTAAGATTGGTAGATTTGAAAATCCTCAGCATAGAAATGGTCATTAAATTTATGGGAGCTGATGACATCATTCAGTAAAGCAGTATAGAGGGAGAAGAAAAGAGGGCCAAAACAGAATTACTTGGGACATGTATGGTTAGAGGACATGCTCTGGATGAGGATTCAGCAAAGGAGAATGAGAAAGAGAGGTCAGATAGGTAGGAGGGGAACCAAAAAGAAGAAGTTTATCAAGAGGGTCAATGGCTACAGAAAAGTTAAGGAGGATGAGGATGAATAAAAGGCCATTAGATTCGGCAATGAAGAGATGATTGGTAACTTTGGAGAGAGCAATTCTGGTGGAATGCTGAGGCAAATTGTAAAGACTAAGAAGAGATTGAGAAGAAAGAATGTGAAGCCACCTATCATTGATTTCCTTTTCAAGGAGCTCAGCCACAAAGGGCAAAAGAGATATAGGATGGTAGTTGGTAGGAATAAAAAGAGGAGGAGAACATTTTATGCTTCTTTCTGGAAATATAATGGATTAAGACCATACCCTGCCAGCAGACAAATTGATTTTTGTGCAAAAAAGATAGTAGAATAGGAGAATACATAAAGTGGGACACAGAAAGAAAAAAATAGAGAGGAATATGGGATGCACTCTAATTGAACTAGGGGTTAACAATGAAAGGAAAATAAATGATGTAGTCTCTTAGGAAGAAGTCTGATTATGAAAATAGTGAGAGTAAACAGAGAGAAAGAAGTGGGAAATCTTGTTTCAGTGGAGGACAAGCATCCCACTAAACAATGCTACCATGCAAGAGAATTCTATAAATGGAAAGAATGCTCTTCCAATCAGTATAATTTGTAGGAAAATTATGTTTGTGTAGACTACTCATCCTATCTAAGGAAAAGAGGAATCAGAGCACCTGACAGCAACTGAAATCTAGAAGACTGAAAAAGCATGGATCTAGTCATAAAAAATAAAGGGATGGAGAAGGAGGATGGTAAAATGTCCATGAGGTAGACAAATGTTAATAAAGAGCTGCAGAATCAGGGATATGGGGAAATTTCCTACCATGGAAAGTATCCTATCACTTGCAAGAATTGCAAAGAAATTATATAGAAAAGGGAAATGAAAAGAGGTCTCTTTTTTGTATTAAGGGTCAAGAGTTGATGCTTGCTTGGATTCTCTTGGTTTTTCTTCTTTACATAATGATTATAAAATTTAATTTTTTTTATTTTAACGTGCATTTTTTTTCTTCTTTTTTTGAGGGTCATTAGATGTATCTCATTTTATTTTATTTTATTTTTTTTTGCACAAATCTTCACATTTAATGGTCCTAAATGAAAAAGTTTTATTTTACAATTCAAGAAGTATTAACCAAATATAAGTTAGCACAGTCAACACAAACATTTTCTTGGTAAAAAAAATAGTATAGGAAACATTGTAATGAAAAAAGTCTAAGATGGGAGAGAAAGATTTCCATCAAGGAATACTTTAGTCATATGTACCATCTGTGCAAATATAGCATCAAGAAAATTCTCATATAGCATTTACAATATGGAGGTAAGAGAAAAAAACTTATAGCCCAGTATTTTTCATTTGTCAACCCTTAAGCCTTCCTGATTCACTAGTCTGCAATTTCAATTAAAAATAAGGTTTTGATTGGCCACACAATAAAGCATATATTTGTGCCACCATAAACTCAATTTGAGGTGGTAAGTTTATCAATTAAATCATCAATGGTATACACCAGAAGTTTGATGTCCTCCTTCTCCTTCATTCGATGATCACCATTTTTACGAAGGATGACATCTACATCTGTGCTAATCACATGGTCAGCAACTTGCATGGAAGTTTGCCATGGAATGACCTCATCCTTCATGCCATGGAGCAATCTTACAGGGCACGTCACAGGGATGGGGCCATGTAACAAGCAGTGTAGTTCTGCTTCTTTAATTAAACTGTACTGAAAGACATAAAATCCATCATCACTGTATCTTGATGGCACCTTCCATGCACCTTTCACTTCTATTTCTTTTTTTGCCTCGACAGAAAGTTGATCAAACTTTGTTACTATGCTATCTGCTGCTGTCGCTATGCCAATGAGAGCTGCTACCTTTTCTGGGCGTGCAATTGCAGCATGAAGCATCAACCAGGCACCCATGCTAGATCCAACCAATATCTGAGGTCCTTCTGCTAGGTCATCAATTATGGAGAGAACATCTTTCTTCCATTTTCCCACTGTACTTTCTTCAAATTTGCCCTCTGAACTTCCACATCCTGAATAATCAAACCTTATATAGGCATGACCTAGGGACTTGCAAAACTCTTCAATTGCCATTGCTTTTGTCCCATTCATATCGGAAAGATATCCTGGGATGAAAATGACACCTGGGCTTTTGCCTTTTAGCTTCCTATACGCCAGATTTGGAAGGTCTGGTCGACTAAGGAAAGAAAAATTTACCTTCCATCTGCAAACTGGGAGCCTCCGGGGCGTTCTCTCGATCTTTCGGGAGAGCAAAGCCGCGGGGCTGAAGGAGATAGCGGCAAAATCCCAACTCTTCTGCCGCACCAAGGCAGTGGCTGACACCAGACAACCGCCTCCCGCCATCTTCCCAGCAGCCCTGCCACCTCCCCCTCCGCCTCATTTTATTTTTTAATTAAACAAATGCTTTATTAATTTCTGGTTTACATCATTCATTTCCACCAGATTATGAGTTACATTTTTCCCCCATTTTTTCCCTACCCACCACCCCAGAATAGCAGTCCCACTAGATATCCCCTCATCTACTCTGCTCTCTCCCATATCTTCTCCCATACCCCCTTCGACTTTGCCTTAACACGCAATTTTTAAAAATCGAATCCCAAATTTTCTCCCTCTTTACAGCCTCTCTACCATCCAACTGAGAAAGAAGTGATTATTATGAATTGTACACATGAAATTATGTAAAATATACCTCTTTCATATAAAACATATTTTCATATTAACCATGTTGCAAAAAAAGAAAAAGAAAGTAAAAAATATACATCAATTCATACTCAAAATTTATCTGTTCTCTCTAAAGGTGGGTAGCATTTTTTGTCATGGATCTTCTGGAATTGTTTTGAATCATTGAATTGATCAGTGTAGCCAAGTTTTTCACAGTTGATTATGATACAATATTACTGTTGCTATGTATAATGTTCCCATGGACCTGCTCACTTCACTTTGCATCATTTCATATAAATCTTCCCAGGTTTTTTCTGGAACCATCCAGTTCATTATTTCTTATAGCATAATATTATTCATCACAATTATATACTACAACATGTTCAGCCATTCCCTAATTCATGGGCACCCCCTCAATTTCAAATTTTTTGCCAACACAAAAAGGACTGTTATAAATATTTTTGTACAAATAGGTCCTTTTCCCTTTTCTTTGATCTCTTTGGGATAAAGACCTAGATGTAGTATTGCTGGGTTAAAAGGTATGCATAGCTTTATAGCCCTTTGGGTATAATTCCAAGTTCTTCTCTAGAATAAGTAGATCATTTCACAATTCCACCAACAGTATAGTAATGTCCTATTTTTCCCACATCCCCTCCAGCATTGCAATTTTCCTTTTCCGTCATATCAGTCAGTCTGATAGGGGTGAGTTGATACTTCAGGGTTGTTTCAATTTGCATCTTTCTAATCAATAGAGCATTTTTATAAGACTACATATAGGTTTAATTTCAGAATCGTTATCTTAGAAGTTTTAATTGCATGAAGAATTATATAAAGACTAAAGAAGGACTTAATATATGTAAGGTCTATGAATCAAAGAGTAAAAGCCTAGAATAATCAGAAAGGGCAGGGGGAAGGGAGCAAATAATGAAGAGAAAAAGAGAGAGAGAGGTCTTTTTTAGAATAAAACAGGAAATGACACTTTTAAAACTAATGAACAAAACAATTTGAAGGGGAGAAGAGTAAGGGGAGTTTACTTTACTACTTAATGGAAAGAAAAAAAGAGGGAAGAAGCAGATAATCAATTACAGTGAAAAAAGGAAAAGGAATGAATGAAAAGAAGCAAATTGCCAAACACTAGGGAAAAAAACTAAAAAGAAGGTAAAGTGTTTGAATGTAGAGAGGAAAGTCAGCTGAAATAGTGTTGCCTTAAAGTAGAATAAGAGAAAATAATTGAGGAGACAAGTGTTTACAGAGAGAGCCTCAGACATTTATTAACTGTGTGACCCTGGGCAAGTCACTTGACCCTGCTCGCCTCAGTTTCCTCATCTGTAAGATGAGCTTGGAAAGGAAATTACGAACCATTCCAGTATCTTTGCCAGGAAAATGCCAAATGGAGTCATCAAGAGTTAGACATGATTAATATGACTGAACAACAACAAACTTCTAGAGAAGGAGGAATATCCAAATTTGGGGGAAAAGATTAGATTAAAAAAAACTAATTCTCATAACTTTAAATTAAATTAATTAAATAAATAATGAAATACCACAATTAAGATTGACTAAATGGATAAGAAAACAAATACAATCTATTGCTTAACCAAAAAAAAAGCTTTTAAAAACATGCACAGAATAAAAATGAGACTAGGAAAAAAAGGAAAAAAAATTGCATTGAGTGAATCCAAAAAAATAGGAGTTGCAATCATTCTGTCAGAGAAAGCAAAAACACTCACAATACAAAAAGAAATAAACAAGGAAACTACATTGCTCTTAAAGTAACCATAAGCAACAGACCAATATCAAAATTAAGCTTATATGTTCTATAAGCCTTAACACCTTAATTCATAAAGGAAAAAATAACTGAATTACAAGAAGACAGATGAAAATACAATAGTGTCATGAGAATTTATTGTCTCTCTCTCAGTTTTGTGCAAATCCTATAAAATAAAAAAATAAGAAAATATAGAATGGAACAAATTACTGAAGAAACTAAATGTAAAAGACTTATGTTATCTTCCAAATGGCACTGCTAAAGAATATATATAGATATAGATATAGATATATTTCTTAGCACTATATGAGACTTTTAGAAAAAAATCAAGCATGTTTTAGAGTACAGAGATATTACAGACAGTCTGAAAAGGAAGAAATAGCAAACACATCCTTTACAGAACATATTACAATAAAAATAGTAATTGGTTCAAGGAGCACAAACAAAAGGCACAGAAAACCCCCCACAAATTTAACAATGAAATCTTTAATAATGAGTTGTTTAAAGAACAAATAACAAAAACAATAATTGTGAAGGAGAAAATGATAATGATGAAACATACCAAAGCTTCTAGGATGAATCTAAAGCAGTCCTCAGGGGAAAATAAAATGTCCCTATAAACATGCATTCACAAAATAGAAAAAGAGAAGATTAAGCTGGACATGCATTTAAAAAGTAAAAAGCCAACAAATACTTAAATAAGCACAAAACCAGAGATATTTGGAATTAGAGGAGAAATGCTGGAAACAAAAAAAGTAGAAAAGATGGATAAAACTAAGAGCTGGTTCTTTGAAAAGTAATAAAATTGGTAAACCTTTAACTAATCTGATTAAAAAGAAGGGAGAAAATCAAGTCAACAAAATACCAAATGAGCAAAGTAAAATCACCCAAAAATAAATAAATAAGTAAATAAACAAATAAATAAAAATAATCATCAGAAAGTACTGTTCATAGTTATGTGCTAGCAAAAAAGAGAACAGAAGAGAAAAAAAGAGTAATGCCTTCAAAAATATAAAATACTCAGACTAACAGAAGAATACAGAGCGATATTAAATAACCCAATCTTATGAAAGGAAAGAGAAGTAGCTTAAAGGAACTGCAAAAGAAAAAAAAAACACGTCTTAGTCTTGATGGATTCACAGCAGAATTATACTAAATTTTTCAAGAAAGATTGAACAACACTAGACAAATTATCAGTAACATAGACATGTATGTGCATGTGTGTATACTTGCATGTTAATGTGCATATATATACATATGCAAAAATATGACAAAACTATTTGATAGTAGATAAATGGTCAAAGAATATGAATAAACAATTCTCAAAAAAATTGTAAACTATTAAAAACCATATGAAGGAATGCTCTAAATTATTAATCAGAGACATGCAAATCAAAACAACCCTGAGGTTTCACTTCACACCATGCAAATTGGCAAAATAATAAAGGATGGGAATAATCAGTGTTGGAGGGGTGTGTGAAGATAGGCACACTAATAATCATAGTTGGTGGAGCTGTGAATCTGTACAACCATTTTGGAAAATAATTTTAAATTATACAAATAAAGTGACTAAAATTTCCAAATATTTTAAACCTAGAAATCCATTACTAGGCTTATACCCCAAAGAAGGGATTTATAAGAAGGCACAGAAACATTTTCAACAGCCCCCCCCCCTTTTTTTTTCGATAGCAAGGAATTGGAAACAAAGTAGATGTCCATAAACTGGGGAATGGTTACACAAATTGTGGTACATTAATGTAATAGAGCATGATTTGCATTGTAAAAAATGTCAAATATGATGAACACAGAGAAGCAAGGAAAGATCTATGTGAAATGATATAGAGTGAACTAAGCAAAGTAAGAAAACCATATGCACAATGAGAACAATGTAAACTGGACAGTTACCAAAAAAAGTTAAAATCAAATTAAAAGTGGATGTAGGAAAATTACAGAGAGAAAACATGACTTGAAAGAAGAAATATAAGAAGATACTTCCATTTCACCCCTTTGCTGAGGTGGGAGGTCCTCAGATGTTGTATATTATACATACTTTCAGACTTTTTCAATTTTTTGATTAAATGTGCTAAGGTTTGCTTCTTTTTCTTTTGTATTAAAAATATTAGCTATGAGGGACAGCTCTCTGGGGTAGGATTTGGGGAGGGACTGATGTTCAGTCATTTCATCATGCTCAATTCCTCATGACCCCATTTGGGGTTTTCTTGGCAAAGACACTGAAGTGATTTGTCATTTCCTTCTCCAGCTTATTTTATAGATGAGAAAACTGAGGCAAACAGGGTTAAGGGACCTGACAAAGGTCACACAGCTAGTAAGTGTTTGAGGCCAGATTTGACCTCAGGAAGATAAATATTCCTAACTCCAGGCCCAGCACTCTATACACTGCACCATCTAGATTCCCTGGGGATGCATCCTGGGGAAATTATGGTGTGATAAAAAAGAGGCATCTATAAAACTTATTTTTAAAAATAATTTGGATGTGTTTCCCAAATGGGATGGTTCTACTTTGGTTGTAAATTTAGTGAAATATTTTTGCTGAGTCCACTTTTCTCTCTTTTTTATTGCCGTGAGATTTCAAAGTCCTTCATTCCCTACCGAAGATTCTTTCTTCCAACCTCATTCAGTCCTGGGTATGGTAGGAATGAAAAGCAGGCTTCTGTCATTGGTACTTGATGAATGACTTTGATGAAAAGTTTTAGAAGGGCAAAGGTGGGGGGTGAATCATGCTTTCCATTGGTGCTCACTCCACCTGCAGCCCTGACCCTGTCATATCACCTTTAAGAATAATAATCACTATTGCTATAATAATTATAATACCTCAAATTTACATAGGAATTTAACTACATAACATTTACTACTGACAGAATTATTGATATACTTTTATTTCTTTTGAGGCTCATGACAAATATATAATAGGAGATGTTTATATGGTACCTTTAGAATTTGAAAAGTGCTTCATAGGGATGGCTTATCTGAGTCTTACAATAAACCTTCATGTATCATCATCCCATCTTACAAATGAGGAGTCTTGGGATCATTGAAGTTAATTGATTGCCTATTTGGTACACAAATGAAGGCCTTCTGGATTCTAATCCCATCACCCATTCCTCTAGGCCATGCTGCCTCACTGGACAATCATCATCTCCAATTTGCAGATGAGGAAGTACTCAAAGAAGTCATTTGTCTTTCCCAAGGTTGCACAACCAAGAAGTGGCAAAGCCAGGGTGTGAACACAGTTCACTTGACTTTAAATCCAGAATTCTTGATCTGGCAAGACTTTCTTTAAGCATTGTTTGGAGCCTGCCTACTCAGCCATTCTGACTGTTGTTGGTCAGTTGTTTTCAGTCATGTCCAACTCCTCATGACCACATATGAGATTTTCTTGGCAGAGGTCCTGGAATGATTTGCCATTCCTTTCTTCTGCTCATATTACAGATAAGACAAATGGAGGCAAACATGGTAAGTGACTCAAGAAGATGAATTGGCCTGACTCTAGTTTGGCATTCTATCCACAAGCCACCTAATTGCCCCAAGCAATTTTTGGAAACTCTCAACAAATATCCAGTTATATTCTGTATGTCGCATAATGAAAAGACTATTGGACTTGGAGTCAAGAAGGCCTAAGTTCAAATCCAGCCTCAAACTCTTACTAGCTATGTGACTGGTCAAGTCATTTAACCTTAGTTTGCCTCAGTTTCTTCATCCAAAAAATGGGGAAAATAAAAGCACCTATCAAGATTATTGTGAAGATACAATAAGATATTTCACATATAGCACTTTGTAAACCTTAAAATCTATATTAAAATGTTATTTATTACTATTAATATTAGATTTTTGGAATGAAGGAGGATTTCTACTCATTCCTCCCAATTATAACTCTAACCTGAACAGTAATGGACCCAAAAGAGACATGTGCACTTGATTTTCTATTTTAAAAGGCAGCCAAAATAACCCTACAATTCAAAACCAATTCATTCCTTGAAGACAGAAAACACTGGCCCTCAGATATGGCAGAGTTTAGAATAGAAAATACTCTGAATAGGCTGACTTCTACTTTCAGGGGAACTGGGAATTACATATAGAAAGTAGTCTATAACTTGACTAGATGAAATATGGTAGACGGAATTTTAAGGTATAGGTATTATGAGATTCTCATTCTATCTTTTTTCTTGGTGGGGAAAAAGACCTGAAAAAAAAAAACCAAGAACAGGGGGAAAAAATTGCTCATCTACTCTTTTCCAGAGGCTTCATAAGAGGCCCTGCTGGTCCTTAGCATTAATGAACTGACTTCATTGAGCCATGGAAAGTGCCTTGGCTTTGAAATAAGATCTGAGTCCAAATTCTGCTTTTGAAACAGTACCTGTGTTCTTATGGGTAAGTGGTTTAATACCCGTTGACCTCAATTTCCTCATCTATAAAAATGAGGGATTTAAACTCAATGGCATCGGAGATCCCCTCTACTCCTAGATCTATTACCCTAAGTACTCTCAGTTATATCTCAGGCACAATCCTTTTAGTAGGCTGAACTGCATCCAACAAACACATGCAATTTTGAGTATGAATGAAATTAAATAGGGAACATGAAGCATATGAATGGGAGATCCTTGCTTATTAGGACAAAAGTAACAAATTTATCAAAAATGGCTCATATAATGAAACCAGAATCCTTAACAATAATCCTAAAAATATAAGGTGTACAACTGTTCCTAAAAAGAGGACAAACATGGATTAATGCTCAAAACCTGTCCTAGGAATCAGCTAGGAAACCATCATGTTGTATCCTGAGACGAGCAGAAAAGCCAAGGAATGTTCTACTCTCCTAGAACATTTGAAGAGAAGTGTGAAGGAAATTACAATAAATTTAGAGTTAATAGATCTGAGTTCAAATCTGTCCTCTGCAATTTATTATCTCCTTGTTCCCTGTGACCTTGGAAATGTTCCCTATTGTTTCTGGGGATGTGGTGACCTCATCTGTAAAGGAAAAGGTTAGACTAGATGACCTCTAATGTTCCTTCTATCTCAAAACCTAAGATCATATATACTTGCTTTATAGTCTTACCTGCTACCTCCTGTCAAGTCACATTCTAGGATCTAAATTGTATCAACTCCTCACCCGTGAGGCAATATCTTATCTTCAACTTCTTTGTTGGTGTTGTTCAGCCATTCTCTCAAGTACAACTCTTTGTGACCCCATTGAGCACACCAGGATCTTCTCTCTTCTACTATCTGTTGATGTTTGTCTGACCTCATGTTTGTCGCTTCTACAACAGGATCTTGCCCTCTCATTCTCTGCCATTCCCTTTTCCTTTTGCCTTCAGTCTTTCCCAAAAGCAGGGTCTTTCCCAGTGGGTCCCATCTGCCATATCTGAAGATCAGTGAAAGTGCCCCTTCCCCATTCCTTTACCTAAACACCCCTAATAAATAAAGTATCTTTTCAAGTTAGTCAATAAAAATCTTTAGGATCCACATTAGTAGCTGAAGATGAATGGAGAAAGAGAGATCCATTATGTTCTACATAACAAAACATTAAAAAATAATTGGTGTCAGCTGATAAATATAAATTTTATAAGAATGACAAGGAAGACCTTTATTGTCTTTACTGTAAAGTACTATACTTTATTATAAAGACCATTATCATCATCATCATCATCATCATCATTATCATCATCATCATCATCATCATCATCATCATCATAACAGGCATTTATATAGTGCCTTAATGTTTGTAAAGTAATTTACATGTATTACCACATTTAATTCTCACAACAACTTTGTGTGGTAGGTGCTATTATTATCCCCATTTTACAGATGAGAAAACTGAGGCTAATAGAAGTTAAGTGACTTGCCCACACCTAATAAGAGACTGGGTCAGGATTATGAACTCTAGGTTTCCCTGACTTTAAGTCCAACAACATGCTCTTTACTATGCCCCTTAGCTACTTCAAAGAAGAGCTACTACTAATCCCTGAGGGTCTTCAACCTCCAAGTTTGATCAAAAACTACTTTGATATAAAAGAACATCTGGGCTCATGTTCAGAGGAAGATAGTGAGGTTAAAAAAAAAGTCATTCCTATACTAAATAGCAATGACAAATAGTCACAAGCCTCAAAAGCAATATTGGAAGAACTTTAAAATGAATTTAAAAATCAAACAAGAAAGAACAAAAGAAAAATTAGCAAAAAAAAGCAGTTCAAGAAAATTATGAAAAGAAAGGTAACCAATTGGAAAACAGAGAAACAAAGTTATAAGGAAGAAAATAAAAAGGAATTTAAAAATCAAATAAAAGAAAATGAAGAAAAAATGGAAAAAAAAATAAAAAGCAGTTCAAGAAAATTATGAGAAGAAAGTTCACCAAATAGAAAAGGAGATAAAAAATGTTGAGGAAGAAAATAACTCCTTGAAAATAGAATTGGGCAAGTGGAAATGAATATGTTAAAAGATACCAATATGTAATAAAACTAGAAAAAATAATAGAGAAACTGAAACCTTTCATTAGAAAAACAACTGATCTGGAAAATATATCAAGGAGAGAAAATATAAGAACTGTCAGACTACCTGAAAGCTATGACCAGCAAAAAATCTGAATACAATATTACAAGAACTGGTTACAGAAAATTCCCCTGGAGTTCTAGAACAAGAAGGTAAAGTAGAAATAGAAAGAATCTACTGATTACCACCTGAAAGAGATCCTAGGAAGAAAACTTAACAGCTATTCTATAGCCAAGTTTCAAAATTCCCAGGTTAACAAGAAAAATTAAAAAAAAATTAAATACCAGAGAAAAACAATCAAGATTTCACAGACCTAGCAGTTTCTACAACAAAATATCATATGTCTTAGAATATTATATTTCAAAGGCCAAAGGAGCTGTGATTGCATTCAAGAATAACTTATGCAGAAAAGATGAGTATAATACTAAATGGGGAAAAATGGACATTTGATGAACTGAAACACTTTAACACAGTAACAAAAAGATAGAATACATTGTGATGAACCTTTATCAACATCATGACTAACCAGGATGCCTTAGTACCAGTGATAATTATTTTTATTTTACCCACCTCTTGACAGAGGCAGAATGCAGAATGATTGCTAATGCTGTAGTTGTTTTTTTGGATCCACTCAAAGAGATGGCTTGTTTCTTATAGGTTTCTTAATATTATTGTTATCCCTGGATAATGTTTAGTTTCTCACAGGGGAACTATCCATTGTCAATCCCTCAATATTGGTATTCAGTTTTTATTTTTTTAGTTAGACATCTCAGATGATATTGCTTATGTTACGTATTGTCCATGACTCATCCTTATTAATATGCTTCATCTTATTTATGCCTACCATATATCTCTCCATTCATTTTTGGGAAGTTCATGATCTTGATACCTTTTCTATTAGTAAAATTTTATTTTCAGTTCTGAATTGAGAAAGCAAGAAATATGATACCCATTTTACATATGAAATCATACAAAACATTTTCACATTAGTCATGTTATAAAAAAACAAAAAAGTAAGGTGAAAGGAAATATGTTTCAATATACATTCAGAGTTCATCAGTCTTCTCTCTGGAGGTGGGTAGTATATTTTATTGTAAGTCCTTTCAAATTGTGGTGGATCATTATATGGATCAGTTACTAAATCTTTCACAGTTGATCATCACTGTCTTTACCCTATGTACAACGTACTAGTTCTGCTCATTTCCTTTCATCAGCTCATCTAAGTCTCCTCAGACTTTTTTTCTGAAACCATACCCTTCATAATTTCTTAAAACACAATTGTTTGTTGTTGTTTGTCCTTCCTTCTTGAAGAGGACCAATGACATCAAGAGGGTGATGTCTTGACTTGCAAGGGAATTGGATTTAAGTGAGGCAGGGTTATGCAAGGTCATCAGTTTCACTCTCTCCTCCAGGAACATCTGACTTCAGTGGCAAGACATAGGTCAGGATGACTGGAGATGGCTACTGATGAAACAGGTTTCAGTTTGTCTGAGACAATTCTGAAATGATAATCAAAAGTGGGGTTATTATTTGTTGTTGTTCATCTGTTATTCTGGAAGATGACCACTAACATTGGGAAGCTGATGTCTCAACTTGCAATTGATGCAATGATGGATAGGAATTATGATAATTTAATGAAGAAGGCATACAAAGAGAAAAACCAACCAAGTGTCAAGTTCAGACTAAAGGGAGGAACTACATAGTAATGAAATAACATCCAGATCCCTCTAAAATATGAGATACAGCAAAGTCATGACAGATGCAAAAAAAAAAAAAAGAATCTTGTGAAGGTGAAGTGTTACTTTATTGAACTGCATGGTCCCATTGGGCTGGAACTAATGACCATATTTTACATAATTATAGCTTTAAATAGTTAACTATATTATAATGCAGTTACATATGGTATATGTATTTATATGTTCTAATATATAAAATGTAATATAGTAAGAGTTATAATCTCAGGGGGTTGAGTCAGGATGGTGGAGTAGAAACAGCTCTTCCACACAGCTGCAGCTCCCACAATTTTCAAATTCATGTAAAAGGGGACTCTAAACAACCTCTGGAGCTCTGGAACCCACAAAATGACACAGAGAAGCTAACCTCCCCCTGAGGGCAACCCAGCAGCCCTGCAGGGAGTGGCCAGCACAGCACCCTTGGAGCAGAGCCCAGGCCCACATGAGTCAGAGGTTTTAGCCCCAGGGTGGCAGGACCAGCAGCCAGCTGGACAGACTCCAGAATGCCAACAGCTATGGCATTTCCAGAATTACCAACACATAGATGCCAAGGACAAAGTGAGAGGTTAGTGTGCTATAGACTTTGGGACTCATTAGTTGGGAGAGCATGTGGCCTCTTTCCCTGGGGGCGAGAAGCCACTAAGAAGCTTCAGCACAGCCAAGGACACACAGGACAGGTTCAGCTCCTGCCCTGCTAACTGTAGGGGGATCTGGCAGTCAGTCTTGGGGGGTAATTGCTCTTTTTGGATCTGGATTGTGTCTGGGGTGGAGGTCTTGGGGTGTGTGACCAGCTTGCCAGAGTGTGTGGAGGCTTCAAAGAGGGCAACCAACTAATACCTCCAGCAGTTGAGAAAACCCCAACTTCTGGGATGGAAGCTCCCCTGGCTGGTGGCAGAGTCCTACTGTGGCAGCAAGCACAAAAGTAAAGTAATTGAGTGGTAAAATGCCTAGGCAAAGGAAACAAAATAAATAGAAAAATTCAATATTAGACTCCTATTTGGGGGGCAAAGAGGATCAAAGCATAGAACAGGAGGAGGACTGAGAGGTCAGAACTTCTGCACCAAAAGCCCCAAATGAAAATATGAGCTGGTTACAGGCCATAGAGTACCTTAAGAAGGATTTTGAAAATCAAATAAGAGAAGAAGAGGAAAAATTGGAAAGAGAAATTAAAATGATGCAAGAAAGTTATGAAAGGAGAGTCAAAAGCCTTACTGAGGAAAATAACACCCTAAAAAATAGATTAACTCAAATGGGAAAAGAGGCTGAAAAAAGTAATGAGTAGAGGAATGCCTTAAAAAGTTGAATTTGCCAGATGGAAAAAGAATCTCAAATGCCCACTGAGGAGAATCTTTCTTTCTGATTTACAGTGGAACAAAGGGAAGCTAGTGCTGTTGAACAGATACAAACAAATGAAAGAATAGAAAGCAATGTGAAACATCTCATGGGAAAAACCACTGAACTGGAAAATAGATCAAGTTGATATAATTTAAAAATTATTTTACTACCTGAAAACCATGATCAAAGAAAGAACCTAGAAATCATCCTCCAAGAAATTCTCCAGGAATATTACCCTGATGTTTTAAAACCAGAGGGCAAAATACGGGTTGAAAGAATTCATCAATCACCTCCTGAAAAAGATCCCCAAAAGAAAACTCCTAAGAATATTATAGCCAGGTTCCAGAATTCCCAGATCAAGGAGAGAATATTATAAGCAGCCAGGAAGAAACAATTTCAATACTGTGGAAATGCAATCAGGATAGCACAGGATCTGGCAGCTTCTATACTGAGGGATCAAAGGGCTTGGAATATGATATTCCAGAGGTCAAAAGGGCTGGGATTAAAACCAAGAATTACCTACCCAGCAAAACTGAGTATCATGTTTCAGGGGAAAATTCGGTAATTCAGTGGAATAGAATTGTCCTGATGTTTTAAAACATCAAATTTTTAATTGATGGAATAGAGGACTTTCAAGTATTCTTTATGAAAAAACCAGAGTTGAATAGAAAATTTGACATTCAGATACAAGCAGCAAGAGATGCTTGAGCAGGGAAACAGGGATAAGAAATCATAATGAACTTATCAAATTTGAACTATATACATTCCTACATGGAAAAACAATAATTGTAACTGATGAAACTTTTCTCAGTATGAAAATAATTGAAGAAGGGTATACGGGCACATGAATACATATGTGAATGTGTGTATATATGTTTACAGGTATACATAGATAGAGGACACAGGTCAAATTTAATAGGAAGGGATGATACTTAAAAGATGAAATTAAGCAGTGAGAGAGTAATATAATGAGAGGAGATGGGGAGAGACAGAATGGGATAAACTATTTCATAGAGAAAATGGTTACAAGGGAGGGGAAGAACAGGAAGGCAAAAAGGCAAAACCTTGTTCTCATTGAATTTGTATCAGGGAGAGAATGACATACATACTAAATAGGATATCTCAGCCTACAGGAGAGTAGGGAGGAGGGGTTGAAGAGGTGATGATGGAAAGGAGGGCAAGAGGGAAGGGGAGGGAGGGAAGTTGGAAGCACCCACTTGTCAAAATGACAGGATCAGTGTAGGGAGTAGACCAAGTGGGAGGTGGGATAGGAGGGAGGGAAATATTGTCAGTCTTTTACAATATATCTACTATGGTAATGTTTTGCATAGCTACACATGCACAACATATACTGAATTGCTTATCTTCCCAGTAAGGGTGGGTGACAAGGGAGGAAGGGAATGAATTTGGAATTCAAAGTTTTAAAATCAAATGTGTAAAAATGTATAAATACTATTATTAATAGTATTTTGCATATAATTGGGAAATAATATGTACAGGCATTGGGGCACGGAGATTCACCTTGCCCTACTGGGAGGGTGGAGAAGAATATGGGAGAAGATATGGGAGAGAGCAGATGGGGTGAGGGGACATCCTGTGGGACTGCTATTCTGGGGTGGGGGGTAGGGAAAAATGGGGAAAAAATTGTAACTCAAAATCTGGCAGAAATGAATGATGTAAACCACATTTTAATAAAGCATTTGGAAAAAAAGTTATAATATCAAATACATGGGACTATTTCACAGAATTCATTATTAACATTCATTGGGACCTAGCTGTATATACTGCCTTTGAATTTCACATCTGGTTCCCTACACAGTGTCATTAATATTACCTAATCATATGATTGGCTCATAGTCATAGATTTGGATTCAGAAGGTACCATGGAATTCATTCAACATAACCTTTTCATTTTATATATGAGGAAACTGAGGAATAAAGTTAAAGGAATTTACCTAAGTCCCACAGGTAAATGGTCAAATTGGGATATGAACCACGGTTCTTTCTGCACTCTGCCAAGCCCAGCAAGAAAAGGCAGTGAGATGTGGTGGAAATAGAGCTAGAATTAGATTCAGAGTTGGGAACTAAACAGTATTTTTCTCGCTTGATTGATATTTTACTGCAGTAGTTATTTGCCTTTTAGGCACATCATTTTGGACTTCTAAAAAAGGGCTAAATTTGGTACTTACAATAGGATCAGAATTCAAATATTAATAGCTATGTGACTTTGGGTAAAATATTTCTCCAATCTAGGCCCTAGTGCTTCATCTCTAAGAAAGGGTACATATACTTATGCTACATAGAGCAGTTTTTTACTACATCATTTTACTTTTTAAAATCACATCATACTCAGATCTACCTCCTTTTTTTGAGCTACCCAATTACTAAAGACAATCTTAGACATAGGGTTTATATTTCCACATAATAAAAGTAAACAATTTGTTCTTATTGGGTCCCTTCTAATTAGTCCATTATGTTTATACTATATAATCCCATGGATTTTATATGCCATTTTTTTTTATTTAGATCTGGTCTTTTTGAAATAAAATCTTAAAAGTCTGACATTTCATTGAATGTCATTTTTTATTGTTGCTGTTCAGGATTATACTAATTTTGCTAGGCCACATTTTTGGCCATAACTCCAGTTCTTTTGCTCTTCGATATATAGAGTTCCAAGACCTGTGGTTTTTAGTGTGACTGCTGCTGGTTCTTGTGTAATTCTGATTGTGGCTGTACCATATTTAATTTTTTCTTGTTTCTCGTAATATTTTCTCCTTAACTTGAGGGTTTCAGAATTTGGCTATAATATTCCTGTAAGTTTTAAGCAAGGATCTCTTTCAGGTAGAGATTGGTGTATTTTTTTCTATTTTTACTTTCCCCTCTTTTTTTTAACAGTTCAGGGTGATTTTCTTTAATTATTTCTGGTATTATTATATCAAGATTCTTTTTCTGATCATAGCTTCCAGGTTGTTTAAGTATTCTTATGTTTCCTTTTCTTGATCTATTCTCCAAATCAGTTGTTTTTCTTACAAGATGTTTCACCTTCTCTTTTCTTTTTTTCTTATTTTTCCATACCTATTTTTTTATTTAATATATTTTTTACTTTTTATTTTGCATCATTCATTTCCACAAGATTTTAAGTTATAAATTTTCTCCCCAATTTTCCCCTACCCACCACCCCAAAAGAGCAATCCTACTGTATAACCCATCCCCCAATCTGCTCTCTCCCACATCTTCCCCCATCCCCC
Organism: Gymnobelideus leadbeateri; assembly: GCA_011680675.1. NCBI lineage: Eukaryota > Metazoa > Chordata > Mammalia > Diprotodontia > Petauridae > Gymnobelideus > Gymnobelideus leadbeateri. Next base: position 24,857 of record WOXC01000637.1, on the reverse strand, counting down.
CTCCGACTTTCCAGTAGGGCATGGTGGATGTCTATACCGAAGTGCCTGTAGATCTCATTTCCCAGTTACATGTAAAATAATAATAATAAAATATATTTTTAAACATTTGATTTGAAACCTTTGAATTGCAGCTTCCTTCCCTACTTCCCTCATCACCCACATTACTGGGAAGATGAGCAATTCAATATAGGTTGTATATATGTAGGTATGCAAAACATTTCCATAGTGGATATATTGTGAAAGACTGACTATATCTCCCTCCATCACTTCCCACTCCCTACTTGTTCTATTCCGTACTTTGATCCTGTCCCTTTTCAAAAGTAGGTGCTTCTAACTTCCCTCCCTCCCAGCATGCTCTCTCTTCCATCATCCCCCATTTCATCCCCTTTCCCCCTACTCTCCTATTTAGTGTGTATGTCATTCCCTCCCTAAGGCAAATTCATTGAGAATAATGTTGACTCATCCCTTTGCCTTCTTGTTCTTCCCCTCCATTGCAACAGTTTCTTCTTCTCTATAAGATAATTTAGCCCATTCTGTCTCTCCCCATCTCCTCTCATTATATGCCTCTCTTACCTCTTAATTTCACTTTTTAAGTATCATCCCTTCCTATTCAACTGGCCTATACCCTCTGTCTATGTAGACCTGTACATATATATATATATATATATATATATATATATATATATATATATATACACATACTCACATGTATTCATATACCCATATACCCTCCTATATAGACATATATATGTACACACACAAAAATACATGTGTGTATATATATATATGTACGTATGTATGTATGTATGTATTTTTTTCTATACCCATAAACAATTCTCATACTGAGAAAAGTTTCATAAGTTACAATTATCATTTTACATGTAGGAATGTAACTTTGATAAGTTCCTTATGATTTCTTTTCCCTCTTTACCTTCTCATGCTTCTCTTGCTTCTTGTATCTGAATGTCAATTTGTCTATTCAACTCTGGTTTTTTCATCAAAAATGCTTGAAAGTCCTCTATTCCACTGAATAACCATATCTTCCCCTGAAACATGATTGATAGTTGATTCTTGGTTTTAATCCCAGCTCCTTTGACCTCTGGAATATCATATTCCAAACCCTTCAATCCCTCAGTGTAGAAGCTGCCAGATCCTGTGGTATCCTGATTGTGTTTTCAAATTGTTTCTTCCTGTCTGCTTGTAATATTTCCTCCTTGATCTGGGAACTCTGGAACCTGGCTATTATATTCCTAGGAGTTTTATTGGAGGAGGGGGATCCTTTTCAGGAGGTGATCTGTGGATTCTTTCAATCTTTAATTTGCCCTCTGGTTCTAAAACATCAGGGCAACTTTCCTTGAGAATTTCTTTGAGGATGATTTCTAGGTTTTTTCTTTGATCATGCCTTTCAGGGAGTCTAATAATTTTTAAATTATCTTTCCTGGATCAATTTTCTAGGTCAGTGGTTTTTCCAATGAGATATTTCAAATTGCCTTCTATTTTTTTTCATTTGTTTGTCTCTGTTTAATAGTATCTTGGTTTCTCATAAAGTCACTAGTTTCCATTTGCTCCAATTTAATTCTGAAGGAATGATTCTCTTCAGTGAGCTTTTGAGATTCTTTTTCCATCTGATAAATTCAGCTTTTTAAGGCATTCTTCTCTTCATTGGCTTATTGAGCCTCTTTTGCCATAGGTGTTATTTTCTTCAGTCAGGCTGTTGACTGAAGAAATTTTATAATTTTCTTGCATCATTCTCATTTCTCTTCCCAATTTTCCCTCCACTTCTCTTATTTGGTTTTAAAAATCCTTTTCAAGCTCCTCTGTGGCCTGTAAGCAGTTTATTCCTTTCTTGGAAGCTTCTGCTGCAGGAGTTCTGACTTTATTGTCTTCCTCCTGTTCCATGCTTTGATTCTTTTTGTCCCCCAAAAAGGAATCCAATGTCGGACTGTTGTGCTTGCTTTGCTTCCTTTGCTTGCTCATGTTTCCACTCAATTACTTGACTTTTGAGCTTTTTTCTGCAGTAGAACTCTGCTTCCAGAGGGGAGAGCTTTGTCCTAAATTGCTGGGGGTTTTGCAGCTGCTGGAACTATTAGTTGACTGCAGTCTCTGAAGCCTACACACACTCTGGCAAACTGGTAACTCACCCCAGGACCTCCACCCTAGACCACAATACAGATCCAAGCAGGTTAAAGCAAGATCAATTACCCCTCATATTAGTTGCTTGGTTCCCCTACAATCTGCAGACCAGGAGCTCTGAAGCAGCCACATGGAGGCGGCTATATGACTGCCATGCCTCAGCAACTTCTCCCTCCAGGGGGTAAAGGCCTGCCTGCCCTCCCGAACTCCTGATTCACAAAGTCCACACTGCATTGATATCTCACTTTTCCCTTAGCTTCTATGGGTTGATATTTCTGGAAACTGCCACAGCTGCTTGTGATCTGAAGTCCCTCCAGCTGATGGCTGGTTGTGGCTACCCTGAGGCTAAAACCTTAGGCTTGTGGGGGATTGGGCTCAGCTCCCAACACACTGTGCTGGTCGCTTCCTGATGGCCTGCCAGGCTGTCCTCAGTGGGAGGTTAGTTTCTCTGTGTCATTTTGTGGGTTCTGTAGCTCCAAAGTTTGTTCAGAATCACCTTTTACATGAATTGGAGGAGTTGGAAGCAGAAGCCCTGCAGAAGTCCTATTTCTACTATACCATCTTGTCTCTGCCCCTCCTCTATTAATTTTTTCAATCTTCCCCTTACCCAATTCTAATTTTTATGGAGTAGTTTTCTTCCTTAAGATTCTGGATTTCCTTTACCAGTTGTTAATTTTCTTTTCATAATCGTGTTTTATTGGGCTGTTCTTACTTTAATTTTGTTTTCCTCTCAGTGTCTCTTATTTGATTTTTGAAGTCTTTTATGAGCTCTGTGAATTCTTTCTGGGCAGGTGACCATTTGATGTTACTCTTTGGGGTAGGAGAGGCTTTTTTTGCTTCAGTATTCTCCTCTGAAAACAAACCCTGATCTTCTCTATTCCCATAGTAACTGTCTATAGTTGGATTCTTTCTACATTGCCTACTCATTTAAAAAATTTTAGCAGCTTATTATTATACTTACCTCTAGTCCTGGCTTATTGGGAGTTATGCCTCTGTCCTCAGGTCCTTCTTATTGTTATTTTTTTTTAACTTTGTCCTGGACCCAACATACTTTTGCCCTCCAAGCCACAGCTAGGGCTCCCTGGCATACTATGTTGGAAATGCTCTTGCTCCCTGAGAACCCTCCAAGAGCTATGACCTTTAATTCTCCCCTCTGACCTGGAACAGAGACCAAGAACTCAACTCTCCTGTAAGTGCTCGCAGCCATTAGCATTCCCACCCTACTGCTTCTATACTCACTGAGCTTATGCTGGTTCCTTTTTGCCCAGGACCTCTTCTTGCAGCCTAGCTGCGCCTAATTCCTTGTCATCAGTGGCTCCCTCATTCTTCCACTCTCAAACATTTGACCCCATGTGCTGTCTGGAAGGCAAAAGTCCTATGGCTGAGGTTGAGCCTACCTCACAAAGCAAGCTTCCCCCAGGGCTTGTTGCTTGCTATTTTAGCAGACCTAGCCTGGAGGTGTTGACACCTCAATCAGGCCAAACTTTGGTCCTGGGATTTTTCTTTGGATCTTCTCCAGTTGTCCTAGGAAGACCACTACTCTACCCCAATTCTCATTTATTTTTGACACTGCATTGACCCCAAGGCACTATTTTATCTTGTTTGTAGAGGAAATTGGGAGAGCTTAGACGTTTCTGACTTACTCTGTAGTCTTACCAGAATCCTCTCCCTCTCCAGTATCTTTGCCAAGAAAACTCCATACAGGGTTACAAAGAGTCAGACCTGACTGAAAAATGAATAAACAACAAAAAGTCAGTTTTGCTGACTTGCATTGGTTAGAGGAGGTCCCTACATGAATAACATCATATATATTCCTTTCCTTCCCTCTGAAAATTACCTATATCATGGGATTATCATAAGAACCAAATGATAGGATGCATGAAAACATTTGCTAACTCAAGGGCAAAACAAGAGCGGTTCCTACCAGAAGGTGGTCACCTTCCTCTTCTTCATTCCAGCCCACTTACCCCTCACATATTAAACGGTGTCAAAGAGTCCAACAGGCACCTGCTTCAGGGAGTCCTTTTCTTACTCAATGCTAGTTCCCATTGCCCAGCTCCCACCAGGCACTGAATGCCTATATATACATGTTCCCTGTTAGGTAATACCTAGAGATCCACTCCAAATTTTAAACCCATCTTCCCCCTTCATGACAGTCATTCCTGCCTTGTCATTGTTCTCCAACGTCTATCAGGCCTTACAACCCACCCTGGGTCCTGGGACTTTCTAGCTTCCTTGAAGCTGAACTTTGCTATATATGTCACATCTCTTAATTAGAATGTAAACTTCCTGAGGGCAGGTAATTCCTCTCCCTTCTATTTGTATCCCCAGCACTTAACACAGTGCTCAACACATGATAAGTACTTAATGAATGCTTTCCCATTGTATTCTATCTCATCTCAATGTATATAAAACATTGATAACAGTAAGGCACTCTTATTTGTGTTAACTGCTCTGATTATCACGAGCATTGAAGAGATGCCCGAGGAAAACACCTTGGACCTAAGTGCAGTCAGTAAAATAACATCATGTAAGTATTTGGAAAACTGGGAAGTGCTACATGAAAGATAAGGACAGTTCTATTGGGAGCAACAGTAATAACCTGAAATGAGGTAGCCAGATCAAGCCTTTGGAACCAGAGTGAAAGGAACTAAAATAGAAGAATTGATCTCAGGCAAAGTGAACCTGGCAGGGGCTTATTTGTCTGTTTAAAAGGCTCAGATGCTCCTGACACCACAGATTTTCTGAGCTCCAGATAAACAGAACACAGGGATTCCGGATAACAGAACTCAGGTCCTCCAGGGCACAGACCACATTACAGAGGTGGGAGAAGAGTGTGTTCTTCTCTTCTTTATGGCATGAGAGAGATGGGATTTCTTCTTTTTCACGTTTTCCTTTCCTTTCTTTCCTTCCTTTCTTTCTTTCCTTCTTTCCTCCCTGTCTCCCTCCCCCTCTGTCTTTCTCTTTCCCCAGCACTAAGCAGTTTCTCTTTTGATGCCCCCTGAGGGTTTTCCTGCAAAGATAATGAATTCTATTTCAGCTTCCTATAACAGTTTCCATCTTTCCCCTCCTAGGTCCCTAGGCCTTTGTCTCTATCTATATGGGAATAATACAAAATCCAATACTCTCTTTTTGGACACCAATAGGATTGCATAACAAATTTACCTTATATTAAAGTCTGAAGTATTCCTAGTTTTGTTACTTGCTTTGCTGGAGGTCCCTGTGGTCAGTATGTTTCAGAATTGTAAAATATTCGCTCGTTCATTCATTCAACATATAATCATCTAGCACTTCCTCTGTGCCCAGCACCAATCAAAGAAGCATAAGATCTGGCTTCTGCCTTGCAGAAAATTATAATCTAGTTGAAGTTCTAAGATACTCACACACACACACACACACACACACACACACACAGTACATATACATATATATATATATACATACATGTATATATATGCAGATAGATAGGTAGATAGACAGACAGATACATGGATAGATAGACACATAAATAGATAGATAGATAGATAGATAGATAGATAGATAGATAGATACATACATACATACATACATACATACATAGATACATAGATACATTGATAGATACACAGATAGATACATAGATAGAGCCATTAAGTAATAAGGGGCAGCAGAGACCCAGGTGTTATAGGTGGCTAGAGACGGGGGAGAACAGCATGGGCTGGAGTAATACAGAAAACCTCATGGAGGAGGTTAGGCTTGAGTTAAATGTGAAAGATAAGTAGGGTCTGAATCAGTAGAGGGGAGAGAGGAAGTACACTCTGGGGAACATGCAAAAAGAGTGAAGAACAGCATAAACAAAGGCTTCAAGGCATAAATGAGCATAATAATTTATGCTGGAAACAGGGAGTAATCCTTAGAGAGCAGAGAATTTAGATTTGGTATTGTCAAAAATAAGATTAGAATATAAGGTGATGGGGTGGATAGGTGGCATAGTAAGTAGAACACAGGCCCTGGAGTCAGGAGGACTTGAGTTCAAATCTGGCCTCAGACACTTAACACAAAAAATAGCTGTGTGACCTTGGGCAAGTCACTTAAAATCAATTGCCCTCCAAAAAAAAAAGGCAAAAAAAAGAATGTAAGTTGAGGCAGTATAGTAATAAATAACCTATATTTGAGATTTCTATAATGCTTATAAGTTTTAAAACATTTTTGTTATAGTACTACTATTTGGTAGATAGTACAAGTGTCATTTCCCCAATTTTACAGGTGAGGAAACTGGGGCACAGAGAGTTTCCATAAATTGCCAAAGTGTATGTGTCTAATAACTTACAGAGTCCAGATTCAAATCTAAGTCTTCAAATATCCACTCGGTGCTCTTTCTTGAACCCTGAGTTCTAGGCTAATAGGTTTAGATTCTATTCTCTGACACTGGGGAGCTGTTGAAAATCCATGAGTAGGGTAGTGACATAAAAAAATACCTTAGGCACAAGATATTAATCTGGTAGAAATGTGTCATTTCTTATTCCATCAACTATAACTTCATAGCATTCTATGCACAGGGTCAAGTAAGAAACAATCTGTTAAGTACTTACTATGTTTCATGCTCTGTACTAATGAAAAATCAAAGGCTAAAACAGGGTCCCTGCTTTCAGGGATCCCACATTCTAATGGAAGTTAGACATCAAGCACCATTGTGGACATAGCCTTTGCCATGGAGAACAAGGAGGTCAGAGAGAAGTAGGAATTTTCTAACTGAAGGAACTTAAAAAAAAAAAACAATTAAAAACTAAAGGATGGACCAAATGATCACACACACACACACACACACACACACACACACACACACACGAATATTCATATAAGTCTAGCCTCCAGATACTTGCTGAGAGAAATTCTCTCTTGCTCTGGCAGCAGCTGCTCTGCCTTCATGATGCATACCCCAAGAAGTTATAACTCTCCCAGCTGGGACTTTTCCTTGTATATGGTATTAGCTCCTCCCTGTTTAGCCCATATCTGTTATGTCAAGAACAGGGGTTCATACCTTCTGTTTCTTAACAGAGGCTTGATATAATTAATTTGAAACTAGGTACTAAGTACCTGTTAATTTGGCAATACAAAGGGGTCTTCAAATTACTATAACAACTACCTTATATAAATTATTTTGTTTCTCTAGACCTCAGTTTCCTCATCCAGAAAATGAAGAGATTGGACTAGATAACTTCTAAAAATCCTTCCAATTCTAAACCTCACAGAGGTTGTCAAAGATACTGGAGTGGTTTTCCATTTCCTTCTCCAGATCAATTTAGAGATGAGGAAAATGTGGCCAAAGGTGTTAAGTGACATGCCCAGGGTCACACAGCTATTAAGTGTCTAAGGCAAGATTTTAATTCAGTTCTTCCTGATTCTAGGCCTAGTGCTCTATCTACTGAGTCACACAGCTTCCCATCAGGGTTAGGCTGGATCTACATTTTTTCATGGGAGTATTGTACAGATAGCCCCATTAGAGGTTGTGGGTGTTGACTCTCAAAACACAGGCAGAGTGAAGATGGTGGAGTAAAAGCAGGAATTTGCTTAAGTTCCCATACCAACCACCTCCAATACCTGTAAAATATGGCTCTAAACAAATTTTAGAGCTACATAACACATAAAGTGACAGAGAAAACAAATATCCCACTGAAAGCAGACTGGCAGGCTGCCAGGAAGGGTCTACTGCACCAGTCTGGGGGCTGAGCAGTCCCTCATGAGCCATAGGGGCCCAGATTTATGGTAGCCCTAACCAGAGGCACATCCCAGCTACAGCAGACTTGAGAGAAGTGAATCAATGGCAGCTGTGGCAGTTTTCCAGACTTCTCAACCTATAAATGTCAAAGAGAAAGTAAAAGGTCAGTAGGGAAGTCTGTTGGAAATGAGAGACAGAAGAGCACAGTCTGCCCTCTGCCCCTGGGGCAAGAGGTGGTGGAGGCATAGCAGCTGCAGCTGCTTCCATGTGGCTTCTTCTGGCCTGCAGCTTGTAGGGGGACCAAGAAACCATTCAAAGGGTAATTGCTCTTGCTTTGACCTGCTTGGATCATGGTCAATTTTAGGTGGTGGTCCTGGGGTGTGTGGCCAGTGTAGCAGAGCTTTGGGCGGCAGTAGAGAGGGCATAGCTTGTACAATGGTGAAAACCCCAGCAATTTGGGACACAGCTCTGTCCCCTCTGGAAGCAGAGTTCTACCTTGGCAAAGATTTCATAAGTCAAGTAATTGGCTGTCGAGACGAGCAAGCAGAGGAAGCACAATCAGACCATAGAATCCTTTTCTGGGGACAAGAAGCATCAAAAAATTGATCCAGAAGAAGGCAAAAAAGCCAAAACTCCTGCATCAAAAGCTTCCAAGTAAAACATGAACTGTTCACAGACCATGGAGGAGCTCAAGAAGGATTTTTAAAATCAAGTAAGAGAAGTGGAGGAAAAATTGGGAAGAGAAATGAAAATGATCCAAGAAAATCATGAAAAAAATAGTCAACATCCTGATTAAGGAGACCCAAAACAATACTGAAGAAAATAGCACCTTAAAAAATAGAGTAACTCAAATGGCAAAAGAGGCCCAGAAAGCCAGTAAGAAGAAGAATGACTTAAAAAGCTGAATGTGCCAGATGGAAAAGGGATTTCAAAAACTCACTGAAGAGAATAATTCTTTCAAAATTAGATTGGAGCAAATGGAAGCCAATGACTTTATGAGAAATCAAGATACTATAAAACAGATCTGAATGAAAAAAACAATAGAAGGCAATGTGAAATATCTAACTGGAAAAACCACTGACCTGGAAAATAGATCCAGGAGAGATAATTTCAACATTATTGTACTACCTGAAAGCCATAATCAAAAGAAGAGACGAGGCGGCTAGGTGGCGCAGTGAATAGAGCACTGGCCCTGGAGTCAGGAGGACCTGAGTTCAAATCCAGCATCAGACACTTGACACAATTACTAGGCATGTGACTTTGGGCAAGTCAACCCCAATTGCCCTCCAAAAAACAAAACAAAACAAAACAAAACAAAAAAGAGCCTAGAAAGCATCTTTCAAGAAATTATCTTATAAAATCACCCTGAAATTCTAAAACCCAAGGGCAAATTAGAAACTAAAAAAAATCACCAATAGCTTCTCGAAAAAGATCACAAAAAGGAAACTCCTGGGAATGTCATAGCAAAATTCCAGAGTTCCCAGATCAAGGAGAAAATAATACAAGCTGTCAGGAAGAAACAATTTGAGTATTATGGAAACACAATCAGGATAACACAAGATCTAGCAGCTTCTACATTAAAGGATCAAAGGTCTTGGAATATGATATTCCAGAGGTCAAAGGAGCTAGGACTAAAACCAAGAATCACCCAGCAAAACTGAGAATAATGCTTCAGGGGATAATATGGTCATTCAATGAAATAGAGGACTTTCAAGTATTCTTGATGAAAAAACCAGAGCTGAACAGAAAATTTGACTTTCAAATACAAGAAGCAAGAGAAGCATAAGAAGGTAAACAGGATAAAGAAATCATACTGAACTTATTAAAGTTGAACTATATACATTTCTACATGGAGAAATAATAATTGTAACTCATAAGACTTTTCTCAGTATGGGAATAGTTGAAGGGAATACATATGTATGTATAGGAGGGTGTATGTGTGTATAAATACATGTTTGAGTGTGTACATGTGTACATAGACAGAGGGTACAGGGTCAGTTGAATAGGAAGGGATGATATCTAAAAAATAAAATTAAGAGATGAGAGAGGAATATAATGGGAGAAGGACAAAGGAAGATATAGAATAAGATAAATTATCTAATATAAAAGAGTCAAGAAAAAACTGTTACAATGGAGGGGAAGAACAGGAAGGTGAAAGGGAATGGGTCAACCTTACTCTCATTGAATTTGGCTTCAGGAGGAAATAACATACACATTCAATTGGGTATCTTACCCTACAGGAAAGCAAAGGGTAAGAAGATAAGAAGGGATATGATAGAAGGGAGGGCAGATTGGGGGAGAGGGTAGTTAGCAGCAAACACTTTTGAAAAGGGACAGGGTGAAAGCAGAAAATAGAATAAGTGCGGGACAGGATAAGATGGAGGAAAATATAGTTAGTCGTTCACAATATAACTACTATGGAAACATTTTTGCATAACTACACATGTACAATCTATATTGAATTGCTTGTCTTCCTAGTGGGGATGGGTGAGGAGGGAAGAAGAGAAAGAATCTGGAAACTGAAGTCTCAAAAACAAATGTTTAAAAAAATTAGGTTTTTTCATGTAACTGGGAAATGAGATGTACAGGCACTGGGGTATAGAAATCCATCTTGCCCTACTAGAAAGTTAGGGGGGTGGAGTAGGATATAAGAGAGAACAGATTGGGAAAACGGGTATTCAGTAGGCTCACTATCTTGAGGTGGGGGTAGGAGAAAGATGGGGAGAAAATCTGTAACTCAAAATCTTGTGGAAATGAATGTTAAAAATTAAATAAATAAATAAGATGTTAAAAGAAAAAACATATTCTGGTCCCACTTCTGTTGTCAACTGCTCATAGGAACTTGAATAATTCTCACCTTTTTGTGCCTCTATTTTATCATTGCTAAAATGGAAATGATAAAATCATGTTGCTTTAAGGGGTACTCTATCTGTTTGAGACTCTTATCTGTTGAAAAGTTAGAAAAAAATAAGATCATGCTGGGGCGAGGGATATGTTAATATTCTCAGTATTCCTGCATTAGAGTCCTGCAATATCTCACTATAGCATGAAGGCAGCCTTACATTCTCCAAGACTATAAAATGGAACCCTAGCTCTGACTGGGCTTTGGTGAGAGTCTCTTCAGTTATCATCCAAGAAATAATCCAGTGAAGTTCTGAGAAGCCCAATGGATCAGACTGACCAGCAAGTATCAAATGTTTTTGGAGATAGCATTTCACATAGAATGTTAACTAATGGAAGGTTTGGGATCTGCAGTGGTAGAGAGGATGTCTGGGTTGTACTTCGAAATGTTTGACAATTGTCTCCCCAGGGGAAAAAAAAAGTATTCATGATACATTATTAACATTTTCTCCATCATTTTCTTATGTCTAGACAATCACCATGACAATATATAAAGTCCTGACACTTTCAGTCATTTTTTTGTCATCTCTGATTCTTTGTGACCAAATTTGGGGTTTCCTTGGCAAAAATATTGGAGTGATTTGACATTTGCTTCTCCAGTTCATTTTATACATGAAGAAGCTGAGGCAGACAGGGTAAAGTGATTTGCTCATGGTCATAGAGGTAATAAAAGTGTCTGAGGTGAGATTTGAAATCACCAAGATGAATCTTCCTGACTGCATCTCCATTATGTTATCCACTGAACCATCTAGTTGACATTCCTGACGTGTAGTGATTGCCAGTTTCCAAAGTGTAAGTACTCATAATGAAAATTTAACAATCAGCTTTCAGAACAGATACCAGAGGGGGATGGATTCAAGATGGCAGAGTAGAAACAGGACAGGGTCCCACTTCCACCTCCTCCAATTGATGTAAGAGGAGACTCTGAACAAACTTTTTAGGAACAGAACCCAAAAAATGACACAGGCTGGCAGGCTGTGGACAGGCTGGCAGGCCAGTAGGAAGCAGCCAGTGCAGCATGTTGGGAGCTGAGCCCAGCCCCCCACAATCCTGAGGTTTTAGCCTCAGGGCCGCCACAACCAGCCACAGGCTGGAAGGACTTCAGATCACCAGGAGCTGTGGTGGTTTGCAGAATTATCTACCAATAGATGCTAAGGACAATATGAGAGGCCAGTGCAGTGTAGATTTTGGGAACTGGGAATTCAGGAGTGTTGTTGGCCTTTGCCCCCAGGGCAACACTTGGCTGAGGTGGGGCAGCCATGCAGCCACTGCCAGGTCACTGCTCACTCAGAGCTTCTGGCCTGCAGATTGTAGGGGGACCAAGCAACCAGTCTGAGGGGTAATCATTCTTGCTTTAACCTGCTTGGTTCTGGATTGCAGTCTAGGGTGGAGGTCCTGGGGTGCATGAACAGTTTGCCAGAGTATGGGAAGGCTTCAGAGAAGGCACCCAACAAATAGCTCCAACAGCTGAGAAAACCCCAGGGTTTGGGACAAAGCTCCTCCCTCTGGAAGCAGAGATCTACTGTGGCAAACAGCTCAAAAGTCAAATAATTGAGTGGCAACATGAGCAAGCAAAGAAGTCAAGCAAGCACAGTAATCTGACTTTGTACTCCTTTTTGGAGACAAAAAGGATCAAAGCATGGACAGAAAGAAGACAATGAAGTCAGAACTCCTGCACCAGAAGCTTCTAAGAAAAGAATAAGATGTTACAGGCCATAGAGGAGCATAAGAAGGATTTTGAAAGTCAAATAAAAGAAGTGGAGGGAAAATTGGGAAGAGAAATGAGAATGATGCAAGAAAATTATAAAATGAGAGTCAACAACCTAACTGAAGAAAATAACACCTTAAAAAATAGACTAGGGCGGCTAGGTGGCACAGTGAATAGAGCGCCGGCCCTGGAATCAGAAGGACCTGAGTTCGGAGCCGGCCTCCAACACTTAATCCGCACAAACAAAAACCTAGCCGTGTAACCTTGGGCAAGTTACTTAACCCCAATTGCCCTAAAGGGGCGGCTAGGTGGCGCAGTGAGTAAGAGCGCCGACCTCGGAGTTTGGATGACCCGAGATCAGATCCGGCCTCAGAAAATGAGCACCCACGCATAAATAATGACTAGCCGTGTAACCTTGAGCAAGTTACTTAACCCCAATTGCTTTAAAAAAAAAAATAGACTAACTGAAATTGCAAAAGAGGCTAAAAAAGCCAATGAGGAAAAGAATGCCTTAAAAAACCAAATTTGCCTGATGGAAAAAGAATCTCAAAAGCTCACTGAAGAGAATCATTCCTTCAGAATTAGATTGGAGCAAGTGGAAGTTTGTGACTTTATGAGGAATTAAGATATTGTTAAACAGATCCAAACAAATGAACAAATAGAAGTCAATGTGAAATATCTCATTGAAAACCCCACTGGCCTAGAAAATAGATGCAAGAGAGATAATTCAAAAATTATTGGACTACCTGAAAGCCATGATTAAAAAAAAGAACCTAGAAATCACCCTCCAAGTAATTCTCGAGGAAAATTTCCCTGATGTTTTGGAACCAGAGGGCAAAATAGAGATTGAAAGAATCCACAGATCTCATCCTAAGATCCTAAAAGGGAAACTCCTAGGAATATTATAGCCAAGTTCCAAAATTTCCAGATCGAGGAGAACATATTATAAGCAGCCAGGAAGAAACAATTTGAATATTGTGGAAACACAATCAGGATAACACAGGGTCTGGCAGCTTCTACATTGAGGGATTGAAGGGCTTGGAATATGATATTCCAGAGGTCAAAGGAGCCTCAAGAATCACCTACCCAGCAAAACTGAGTATTATGTTTCAGGGGAAAATATGGTCATTCAGAGTAATAGAGGACTTTCAAGCATTCTTGATGAAAAAACCAAGTTGAATATAAAATCTGACATTCAGATACAAGAAGCAAGAGAAGCATGAGAAGGTAAACAGGGAAAGGAAATTATAAGGAACTTATCAAACTCAAACTATTTACATTCATGCAAGGAAAAACAATAATTGTAACTTATGAACCTTTTCTCAGTATGAGAATAGTTGAAGGGAATATAAATGTGTGTATATATGTATGTATACATATATACATACATATGTTTATATAGGAGGGTATATGGGCATATGAATATATATGTCAGTGTGTGTATATATGTGTACAGGTACACATAGTCAGAGGATACAAGACCAGTTGAATAGGAAGGGATGATTCTTAAAAGGTGAAATTGAGAGGTGAGAGAGGAACATAATGAGAGGAGATGGGGAGAGACAGATTGGGCTAAATTATCCCCTCTAGAAGAGGCAAGGGAAAATTGTTACAATGGAGGGAAAGAATAAGACAGAAAAAGGGAATGGATCAATCTTACTCTCATTGAATTTGGCTTAGGGAGGGAATGACATATACACTAAATAGACTATCTTGCCCTACAGGAGAGTAGGGGGGAAGGAGATGAGAAGGGGGATGATGGAGGGGAGGGCAGGCTCAGGGGAGGGAAGTTGGAAGCACACTCTTCTGAAAAGGGACAATGTCAAAGTAGAGAATAGAACAAGTGGGGAGAAGAAGAGGATGGGAAAGAAACATAGTCAATCTTTCACAATATATCCACTATGGAAATATTTTTTTTGTAGCTACACATGTACAACCTATATTGAATTGCTTATCTTCCCAGTAAGGGTAGGTGATGAGGGAGGAAGGGAAAGAATATAGAATTCAAAGTTTTAAAATCAGATTTTTAAAAAATATTATTATTATTGTTTTATTACATGTAACTTGCTAATAAGATACACAGACACTGGGGTATAGAGATCCATCTTGCCCTACTGGAAAGTTAGAGGGGTCAAGGGAGAGGATATAGGAGAGAGCAGATTGGGGGAGGGGGTATAAAGTGGGATTGCTGTTTTGGGGTGGTGGGTAGGGGAAAGATGGGGAGAAGGTTTATAACTCAAAATCTTGTAGAAATGAATGATGTAAACTAAAAATAAACATAAAATTTAATTTAAAAAACATTGATTGATAGTTTCTCACCTTATTAAGCTTATGATGAATTTAGGCAAAAATATAACCAGGTATCCATTCATCCCTGCTAGCTATTGCCTTCTATCTCCTGTCCTTTTTGGGCTAAAGTCCTTAAGAAAGGCATTTACAGTTGTTGCCTCCACTTCCTTTCCTCTCACTATCTTCTTTCTTTCAAAAATGTTTATTTCAGTTTTTTTAAACAAATGCTTTATTAACTTCTGTTTTACATCATTCATTTCCGCCAGATTTTGAGTTGCAATCATCCCCCCCCCCCTGTTTTTCCCCTACCCACCCTCCCAGAATAGCAGTCCTGCAAAATATCTCTTCCTCCAATCTGCTCTCTCACATACCTTCTCCCATACCCCCTTCGACCTCTCCATTAGAGGAAGGTGAATATTTGTGTCCCAATGCCTGCACAGCTTATCTCCCAATTACAAGCAAAAGAGTATTATAATAGTATTTTTATATATTTCAAACATTTAATCTTAAGACCTCGAATTTCATATCCATTTCCTTCCTCCCTTGTCAAGATTCCCTCTGGGAAGATAAGTAATTCAGTATATGTTGTACATGTCTGGCTATGCAAAACATTATCATAGTAGATATATTGTACAAGGCTGCTTATAATTCCCTCCCACTCATCCCACCCCTGCCTGGTCTATTCCCTACATGATCCTGTCCCTCTTCTATAGTGGGTACTTCCAACCTCCCCTCCCCTCAAGGATGCCCTCCCATCCATCATCCCTCCTTTCATCCCCCTTCCCCCTATTCTGCTGTAGGTTGAGATATCCCATTTAGTATGTATGTCATTCTCTCCCTGAACCAAATTCAATGAGAATGTGGTTTTGCCTTTTTGCTTTCCTATTCTCCCCCTCCCTTGCAACCACTTCCCCTTGCTTCTTCTACATGAGATAGTTTACCATACCCTGTCTCTCCCCCTTTCCTCTTGCCACTTTCCTCTCTCACCTCATAATTTCATCCCTTGAGAATCTGCCCTTCCCAAAAAATTCAACCTATGCCCTCTATCCATATACACACACGTTCACATATGTATTCATATGACCACACCCCCTTCTTCCATTATTTTCATAGTGAGAAAGATATCATCACTCACAGTTATTGTTTTTCCATATAGGAATGTAAATAGTTCAACTTTGATAAGTTCCTTTTGATTTCTTTTCCCTGATTACCTTCTCAGGCATCTCTTCCTTCTTGTGTCTGGATGTCAAATTTTCTATTCAATTCTGGTTTTTTCCTCAAGAATGCTTGAAAGTCCTCTATTCCACTGAATGACCATATTTTCCCCTGAAACAAAATACTCAGTTTTGCTGGGTAGGTGACCCTTGGGTTCATTCTCAGTTCTTTTGCCCTCTGGAATATCATGTTCCATGCCCTTCGATTGTTTCTTCCTGGATGCTTGTAGTATTTTCTTCTTGATCTGGGGATTCTGGAACCTGGCTATAATATTCCTAGGAGTTTTCTTTTCGGGATCTTTTCCAGGAGGTGATCTGTGGATTCTTTCAACCTCTATTTTGCCCTCTGGATCAAAAACGTCAGGGCAATTTTCCTTGAGAATTTCTTGTAGGATGATTACTAGGTTCTTTCTTTGATCATGGCTTTCAGGTAGTCCAATAATTGTTAAATTCTCTATCCTGGATCTATTTTCCATGTCAGTAGTTTTTCCCATGAGATATTTCACATTGCCTTCTACTCTTTCATTTGTTTGGATCTGCTTAACAGCATCTTGATTTCTCATAAAGTCATTAGCTTTCATTTGCTCCAGTCTAACTCTGAAGGAATGAATCTCCTCAGTGAGCTTTAGATATTCTTTTTCCATCTGGCAAATTCGGCTTTTTAAGGCATTCTTCTCCTCATTGCCCTTTTGGGCCTCTTTTGCCATTTGAGTTAGTCTATTTTTTAAGGTGTTGTTTTCCTCAGTCAGGCTGTTGACCCTCATTTCATACTTTTCCTGCATCCTTCTCATTTCTCTTTCCAACTTTTCCCCCAGTTCTCTTATTTAATTTTTAAAGTCCTTCTTAAGGTCCTCTACGGCCTGCAACCCACTCATGTTTTCCCCTGGAGCTTTTGGAGCAGGACTTCTGACCTCACAGTCCTTTTCCCTCTCTATGCCCCCAAAATAGGGTCTAGAGTTTCATTTTTCTGTTTAATTTGTTTCCTTTGCCTTGGCATGTTGCCACTTAATTACTTGACTTTTGGGCTTGTTGCCACACTATGGCTCTGCTGCCAGATAGGAATTTTCATCCCGAATGTGTGGGGGACAACTTCTGTTTCTGGCAAGCTGGAAACCCACCCACTACCTCCACCCCAGATCACAATCCAGATCCAGGGAGGTTAAAGCAAGAGCAATTACCCCCAAGACTGATTGCTGGATATCCCTACAGTTTGCAGGCCAGGAGTTGGAGCTGCCTCTGAAAACTGCAAAATGGCATGTCTCCTCAGTGGCTTCTAGCCCCCAGGGGAGGAAGCTGATGAGTTCCCCAAATACTGGTCCCAAAGTCCATAGGGCACTAACCTCTCACTTTGTCCTAGGCATGTCTATGTTGATAATTTTGGAATCACCACAGCTGCTCGTGCTCTGGGGTCTCTCCAATGGGCTGCTTGCCCTGCCGCCCTGGGGCTAAAACCTTGGCTCACGGGGACCTGGGCTCCGCTCAGCTCAGCTCCCCACGCACACTGCACGCTGCCGGCTCCCAGACCACTGCGCTGGTCCTTCCTGCAGGGCTGCTGGGCTGTCCTTAGCAGGAGGTTAGCTTTTCTTTGTTGTTCTGTGGGTGCTGGGGCTCCAGATGTTGTTCAGAATCCCCTTTTAAATAGTTTGGAGGGAATCTGGGGGCAGAGTGGCTTGGACGCGCTGTTTCTACTCTGTCATCTTGGCTCCGCCCCCCTTATTTCAGTTTTAAACATACACTTTTATAAAATTTTAAATTCTAAACTTCCCTCCTCCATCACCTCCCCCCTTCTCAAGACAGCATGCAGTCTGATGTTAGGCTACACATTTACAATCATCTTATACATATTTGTACATTAGTCATGTTGGGAAAGAAGAATCAGAACAAAAGGGAAAAACCACAAGAAAGAAAAAGCAAAAATATAAAAGAGAAAATAGTATGCTTCCATTAGCATTCACACTCCACAATTCTTTCTCTGGATGTGCATAGCATTTTCCATCATGAGTCTTTTGGAGCTGTCTTAGATCATTGTGTTATGGAGAAGAGCTAAGTCTAAAGTTGGTCACCACAAAATGTTGCTGTTACTATGAACTGTGTTCTTTTGGTTCTTCTCATTTCACTCAGCATCAGTTCATGCAAGTTTTCCCAGGTTTTTCTGAAATCTTCCACTGTCTCCTATGTCACCTGTCACTGTCAATTATGCCATCTATATGCCAATGCCACTTTTGTCACCCATCTTCTAATCTCACCTAGGTTACCATTGATCTGTGCCTCCTTGCTAGAAGGAAAGAAGGAGTAATACAAAAATACATTTTATATCTCCTAATATATTTTGCTGTGGTGCTTGGACTGTGGCAGAGACTGACATGATATGTCAGTTGATCTCTTGATAGATCAATAGAACTTGAAGTTCTATTCCCTTTCTATGGGATATCTATCCAGAATTGTTTACTGCAAATCAAATGTTTAAACAGGTGCTTTTTAGTTATCACGTTTACATTGGTGCAGCCTTGGTTTTAGGGGAAGTAGATGTTATTGGATCTTACCTCTACAGTATCTATCCTCATGGATCAAATGATAAATCACCCTATATCACCATAGGTTCTAGTTCTTTGGCAACAATGGTTGTATTTGAAGAGAAATTTCAACATCTGGGATCTTTAATGACTTGGAATCTGGGAACAACAAAGATCTCTAAGTTATCAGCAAGACCAATTGGACTTCCTCCATCCATTTTATATTCCCAACAAGAAAGGAAGCATGTTTGCCAAGTACAAATGTGAGAAAAGGATTATTGTTATTCTTACTGAGAGTCACTTCCCTGGAAATGAAAGTGCTAGATGAAACAGCACCTACAATGGGCACTTCCTAAAGGGGCTTGCTTATCAACTCTGTTGAATTAGAAGGTGTGGGGTTGCCTCTAGGTCACCTTTTATAAAACAAACTCATCACTAATAAACAAATGGTAATTATGTAAGGAAAAAACGGAGCAGTTGGGTGAGGCAGTGGAGAGAGCACCCATCCTAGAGTTATGAGGACCTGTGTTCAAAGCTGCTCTCAGACACTTTCTAACTCTGTGACCCTGGGCAAGTCATTTAACCCCATTGACTCCAAAAATAGAAATAAAGTGGAGAGTCACTCTGAGGGGTGAACTTTAAGGGACTTACAGTAATGTGTCATGCTTTGATAAGAGAATGAGAGGAGAAAAACTCTAACATTTAAAAAAATGTACAATCATTTTTTTATTGTGCTACATTATAAAAATGCTTATTTTATTCCATAATTTAAAAACGAAAATTTAAAAAAAGAGAACTAAATTTCCAGGGGCTGCCAAGTTAAGGTGGTTAAAGCTTAGATTTGTGAGGGATAACTTGAAGTGAAGTTTCCCCATTCTGAACATCCTATATACATTTTTATTACTACCTTATACTTTGTAACTAAGTTCAGTATTGTTTATATATATATATATATATATATATATATATATATATATGTATATATATGTCATTGTGTATTTCAAGGTAATGTAAGAGCTGTTGAGTATTAATACAATTGATTGGATTAATTATTGAGACCAAATTAGAGGTGTTTTTAGTTTAGGGAAAGGAATGGTAGTGTGAGAGATAGCAAAGTATTAAGTTTCTGTAGAACTGCAAGAATTGATGAAACAAGACTACTGATAAAAAGTACAGAGCCTTGGGAAGAAGTTGGGTTCCCAGTTCCCAGTTCCCAAAATGCAGATGTTGGTGCTTCTCTCTCTGGTAACTATGTGTAATGGAAATGCAAATTTAAAGATCTTCCCTGTCCCTAGCTTAAGTGCACCTGGAGCCTGTGGTGGGAGGCTTGGTTTTTCAGGAAAGCCCACACCTTGATACTTTGTGATTGGGCAGTGGGTCCAGAAGGTTGTTACATTCTCTGAGCCAGGAGAAGGCTATATAAACCCTGAGGAGAGGCTTTGCTTTGGGGCTCACTTTCAAAAGTGTTGTGTGATTTGACCAGATAAGATTCTGGGAAGCCGTTGTTGAGAGCCCCCCGGCTTTGAAAACCCAGATGTTGATGCTTCCCTCTCTGGTAACTGTGATTTGGTATTGATATAATGGTTGGACAGTTTGGAAGCCTGTCTGTTTGATCTGTAAGTGCTGTAACTCTGAAGTTCGGGGTGCTGACCTTTTTCCCCTGAACTAGGTAAATGGTATATGTTTGTTTTATTAAAGTAAGCTTGTTAACTGATTTTGAGTTGCTTTCCTTTTGAAAAGCAGATCTAAGAACCTGTGTTGGCAGCCACCCTGGGGATGCTGGGGTGCTTGCTGCTACACTATGTATATATGGAATGGTCATACAGTTAGAAGCCCTGTCTCTTGGTCTGTTGGATTGTGTTATTTTCTCTGTCTGTATTTTTTGTCTTCTTGCAATTTCTGTTTGTATTTTCTTTAAAGTTCACAGCGTATTCCCTAGTATTCCCCTAGATAATACCAGAAATGAAATAATGTAGACTAAAAGGAGCTGGCAGCAGCAGGTGGATTTGACCAATCAGGAAGACAGCGGCCTTGGGACATTCAGACCCAGATAAGGACACATCTAGGTTGGACTAAAAAGGGGGGCTCGATATTCTGGGGTGGTTATTGCACTTGTGTAGTAGACCTACATTGTAGGTCTACATTGTATTATTGTATTGTATTGTATTGTATTGTATTATAACATTGTATTATGAATGTTATCTAACAAAATTAGAGCCTCAATAGTAATAATTATGGTAATGGATTGAAATTGCTTTGCGCTGATTGGTTGGCATTAATAAGAAGATTGTGAGCTTGCCTTACCAATCAATGGTAAGGTGGGACAGTTAAGAGGGTGGGGAATTCCCATGTTAGGGCTTTATAATCATGCCTCTGCCTTCTGTAGGGGTCTTCTCCCTTCTGGCCCTTTGTCAGATTGGGGACGCCTTTTCTCGTGAGATCATAATAAACTCTTTTCTACTTTCTACCTTAAGAAGCCTCTGAGTTTAATTTGGGCAAGGGTTTTTACTGTCCTACACAGATATTTATCATATATTCCCACTATTGAAAATTACTTTTTTACCCATAAAAATATTATCAATGTGATTTTAAGCATTAATGATAATAGCCAGCATTTATATAGCACTTTGAGGTTTGCAAAAACTTTACATATTTTATCTCACTTGATCCTCACAGCAACCCTGTGAAGTAGTGTAATAGCAAGGGAATTTGAAGATCTTCCCTTCCCCTTAATGGGCATTGCTTGGAGCCCAACAGGAGAAGCTTGATTAGGAGAGGTTTTTTTGTTGTTGTGCTGTTGTTTGTTGTTTGTTTTTTCAGGAAGGCCCACTCCTTTTGTTACTTTGTAATTAGGCAGTGGGTCATGAAGGTTGTGATGTCCTCTGACCCTAGAGAAGGCTATATATACCTCTGAAGTGAGATTTTGCTTTGGGGCTCACTTATGGGAAGAATTGTATGATTTGGCCAGATGAGACCCTGGGCAACCTTTGAAACCCCAGATGTTGGTGCTTCTCTCTCTGGTAACTATGTATGTATGGAGTGGTCATACAGTTAGAAGCCCTGTCTCTTGGTCTGTTGACCAAGCACCCATCCCAGGTATGCTAAGGTGCTTGCTGTTACAGGTGGGTGTTATAATAATCTACATTTTACAGAGGGGGAAACTGAGGCTAAGAGAGGTTAAGTGACTTGCCTGGAGTAAAAAGTGGCTGAGACTGGATTCAAGCTCAGATTTTCCTCACTCTAAGTTGAGTGCTTGATCCACTAGGGCATCAAGCATTAGCCAATAGACAGGAGAGTATTCTGGGAGAAATTTGACTAGGAATATTCAAGTAGGCAGTTAATAAAACCATGGTGCACTTTTTTTGAATGACAATCAGGGGTAACTGACTTATCCAGTGTGACACAGATAGTAAGTAATCTGAGGCTAGATTTGAACTCAGGTCCTGTTGACTCCAGGACCAACATTATTCCTACTGTGTCACCTAGCTGCCCCTTACAATATATTTTTAAAATAGATAAATATGCCAGAGAGACAGTTTCTTCACAGATATTTTCTATCTGTGAGTATCTATAATACATGTTTTTTGATCCATGGATGGTTATGAAGAGGGAAGGGTGATAAGGAGGGGGGGAGGGTAAGTGGTTCTGCCAGGGATACCTCCCTGGCATCCAGTCTGGAAGGAATTCACCAGGCTCAAGCAGACTTCGAAGCAGAAGTTGTAAAGTTTATTGTTACACTGTAGAGAACAGCGGGCTAGATTCTTATGGAACCTGCAAACTCGCAGAGGCCACAGGCATAGTTTTAAGGTGTCAATTATGCTAACTAGGTGAGTAAGGGTGGGATCAGGGAGGAGTTAAGGAGTGGTCAGTGCTCAAAGGACCATACACTTTTAATATCAACTGCGCAGGTGTATTGCCCATGATTCACTGGGAAATAGCTCAAGAGGGGCTAGCTGGAGGTGTGGTTTTAGGCCTGAGAGGTCACTAAAGAGTGCCCAGTCTGCCTCCCACCAAGGTCATCAGAGACAGTGTGGGTATATAATTGACTAAGGAGTTACCCTATAGATAAGGTATTGAAGAATTTATGGTGGGGCTGGCCACTCTAACTAAGAGAGATAACATTTACATAACTTATTGTTTCAAGCAGAGATAAACAGGTCATGAGTTGTTGCTGGGCAGAGTGCTGGAAGGCGGAAGGGGCAGAGTCAATGCTCTGAGGCTGGGGGGGCGGGGTGGTGGAAATGTGATCTTACAGACTGCTTTTACAAATTGATTTTACAGACATAAATCCCAAAGCACCCCATTTACAAACTGATGTTACAGATTGATACTACAGACATATATACATCACAAGGACCCCATCAGTTAGAGAATTATCCACAAAGCCTGAAAGACCCAAGTTCAAGTTCCACCTCTGACATATACTGTCTGTGCAAGCTGTTGTATGACCTTGGCCTATCAGTGCTCTAGCAACTCCCTAAAACTATTAAACTGCAGAGAGAGTATCATTTTGCATTGTTAGAGGGAATTTCCTCATCTGAGTGTTCCCCATAGCAATAAAATCAATGGGCCAGTCCCTGTCACTAAATGTGCATCTGTTAAAGCCTTTTCTTCCTGGCCTATACTTATTTCATTTTCATGATGTCAACTCACACAAAACTCAAAGTTTTCATTTGGTTAACCAAGTGGCATGATTTCAAGTTTCTCCTGAAGCTCACAAATGCCTTTTTCCTAATTCCATAAGAAATGTCCTGATCATCCCCAAAATAATACTACCTCATGACCATGAAGGTTGATGTATAAGGCCACCTTTGATTGTAGCACTGCCCAGAGGAGGTCAACGGATCTTTGTAAGGCACCAAGAGACCTAGAGTGCTACCAGAATCATCCCGGAAGACTAGATTAGACCAGCACTCTCAAAACTGAAAGAAGAGGAACTGTCTTTCCTTTATATACTTAAAAGTATCCTGTTGCATTGCATTCCATCCATTCTTGTATATATAAACCCTGAAGTCTAAGTAAGACAATACCAAATTTAAAAAAACCCTGAAGGAAGAAGACCTTAAGGCAGACATTAGGGTGCTTCCAAAAAGACTGTGGGGACCAGAGGTGCTGGACTCCTTACATTCATCTAACATACTGCTACAAACTGCACAAGTTTCACCTACTTCACAATTTTGCTACAGGATTGTGGCTTTAGCTAAGTCACTTGATCTCTCTGGTCCTTAGTTTCCCTTTATATAAAAAGAAGGATTTAGGCTAAAAACACCCTAAAGTCTCTTCTGCCTCAAAATCTTCTGATGCTATGTTCTGTTTCTTTTCCTAGCTGCACCAATCCAAAACCAAGTTACACAAGTATTCATCTTACAAGGGGTGGCATCATGTTTAAAGCCCTAGGCATGGAGTCAGGAAGACTCCTCTTCCTGAGTTCAAATCTGGCCTCAGACACTTATTAGCTGTATGTCCCGGGCAAGCCATTTAATCTTTTTTGCCTCAATTTCCCAATCTGCAAAATGAGAAAGAAATGGCAAACCACTCTAGTTCTTTCACAAAGAAAAATGCCAAATGGGGTCCTGAAAAGGCAGACAGGACTGAAATGACTGAATAGCAAATTCATCTTATGAGAAGCACTGATTTCTTCCGACCTTTTGGACTCCATTGTGCTACCTATCTCCTTCCAAGGAAGGACCCTGGAAACATTGCTCTGTAGCTTACGGACAGCTCTGGATCAGGGCTGCAAAGTGATGTAATATAGACCCGGAACACTCTCTAGCAGCCATTTACCAAATTATTGTCTTTCTCCCAGAGTGTCAGTAAACTTCCTCTCACAGAATGGCAGAGTTGAAAGTGGTGTCAAAGACCTTCTTGTCCAACCTGCACCCAACGAAGAATGAATCACTACTACAATTAACCAAACAAATGGTGAACTGGACCCTTTGTGAAGATCTACAGTAAGGAGATTACCTCATTACTTGAGGGTAGGGGAAAAGGGAGTGATCCATTTTACTTTTAGAAAGCTCTGGTTGCTAAGTTTTTTTTACTTTGAGTCAAAATCTGCCTCTATGCAATTTCTATCTAATACTTCCAGTTCTACCCCCTGGACCAAAGAGGAACAAACCTAATGTCCCTTCCACATGACAGCCCTTCAGATCTCCAGGGTAGCTAGCTAATTTTGTGCCTGAGGCAAGAGTATATAATTGCACACACCCTCCATCCTAATGGCCATGTGCTAGAAATAGTAGATCCGGGAGCCAAGATGGCGGAAAGGAAGCAGTAACCTTGCTGAGCTCCTCTGTCACTAAGTCCAAAAGGGTAAATCTGAGCGGATTCCGGAGTGACAGAGCCCAGTGGAAGACAGAGTGTGGCAGAATCCAGCCCAGGAGGTTGCCCAGAGTGTCCGC
>WOXC01000636.1:0-56035 GCA_011680675.1 Gymnobelideus leadbeateri | reverse complement strand
AGAAACTTATTAAATTTGAACTATTTACATTCCTACATGGAAAAACAATAGCAGTGACTGATGAAACCTTTCTCAGGATGAAAATAGCTGAAGAAGGGTATATGGGCATATGAATACATATATGAGTGTGTGTATATATGTTTACAGGTATACATAGATAGAGGGCACAGGTCAAATTTAATGGGAAGGGATGATACTTAAGGGGTGAAATTGAGAGGTGAGAGAGGAACATAATGAGAGGAGATGGGGAGAGACAGAATGGGGTAAATTATCTCATGTAGAAGAGGCAAGGGAAAGTGATTGCAGGGGAGGGGAAGAATAGGAAGGCAAAAAGGCAAAACCATATTCTCATTGAATTTGGCACAGGGAGAGAATCACATACATACTAAATGGGATATCTCACCCTACAGGAGAGTGGGGGGGGGGGGAGGAGGATTGGGGGAAAGATGATGGAAGGGAGGGCAGGCTGGGGGGGGGGGAGGGAAGTTGCAAGCACCCACTTTTGAAAAGGGACAGGATCAAAGTGGGGAGTAGACCAGGTGGGAGGTGGGATAGGAGGGAGGGAAATATAGTCAGTCTTTTACAATGTATCTACTATGGTAATGTTTTACATAGCTACACATGTACAACATATACTGAATTGTTTATCTTCCCAGTAAGGATGGGTGATAAGGGAGGAAGGGAATGAATCTAGAATTCGAAGTTTTAAAATCAAATATTTTAAAAATATATAAATACTATTATTAATACTATTTTACATATAACTGGGAGATAAGATGTGCAAGCATTGGGGCAGAGGGATTCACCTTGCCCTACTGGAAAAGTGGAAGGGGGTATGGGAGAGAGCAAATTGGATGAGGGGATATCCTGTGGGACTACTATTCTGGGGTCATGGATAGGGGAAAAATGGGGAAAAAATTGTCACTTAAAATCTGATGGAAATGAATGATGTAAACCATTAGTTAATAAAGCATTTAAAAAAAGAAATATACATGAAACTAAAAGATTAATATATAAGTTAAAATACAGGACTATAGAGCAAAATCTAGTGTGCTTCAGATTAACTCAAAGAAGCAAATATAGAAACCATAATCTCAGGCAAGGTCACAACAAAAACAGACTTGATTAAATGAGGCAAATAGGGAAATATCATTATGCTTAAAGACACTATGGCCAAATTAATATATTTAACATATATGCACCAAAAATCTTATATGGTGTATGCAGTTAATTGAATTACATGAAGAAACAGTAAAACTCCTTTGAGACTTAAAACAATAGAAGGAAGCAAGGAAAGGAAAGAAAGAGAAAGAATCTAAGACCCTGAATAGAATCTGAGGGGGAAAAAAAAGATATTGTAGATCTCCAGATATTATTGAAAGGGAGGAGAATTGTCTATACAAATTTCTCATCTATGCATGGCTCCTTTACAAAATCTGATCATATATTAAGGCACAAAAATCTCAAACAAATGCAGAAAAGAAATAGTTAGCACTTCCTTTACCATTCAAAATGCCACCCTCCCCCCCCCAAAAAAAAATCAACCCCAGAACATATTCAATAAAGAGCCTTCAAGCAAAGGGCTGAAATTAACCAGAAGCTAAATAACTTAATCCTAAAGAACTGGTGGATGAAAGCCTAAATCAGAAAACAACATATAATTTACAGCACTTCAAATCACAAAAATGAGACAACATACTAAAACTTTTGGAATACAAACAAAGCATTCTTTAGCAAAAAATTTATCTCACCAAACATTTAATCATCAAAAGGGAAAAAGTGCAGATCAATGAATTGGGCCCACATAAAAAAACTCTCAAAATGAAAAAGATTAACAAAATTGAAAAAAAAAAACCCAACCCCCCCCCCCCCCACACACACACACACACTGAAAAAATAAAGCTAAAAGCTAGCTGTTTGGGGAAAACAACAAAACACATGAGTGATGAGAAAGTTTGACTAAAAGGAAGGCAAACTAAGTTGCCAGCATGAAAAATGAAGCTGGAAAATTCAGAACTAATGAAATAAGAGAAGTTATTAGAATTTCTCTTTTCCAATTATATACTAACAAAACTAACAACTAAAGTGATATGGAAAACATTTATGAATATGTATTTTTTAAACTTGATCAACCAAATGAGAAACAGAATACTTAACTAACAATTTCAGAAAAAAGAAACTGAACAAACCATAAATGAATTTCAAATGAATTTAAGTGAATTCTAATAAATATTCAAAGAACAAATGTTTTTAATATTACACAAACTGTTTATAAAAGCAGCAAAAAAAAAAAAGATTCTATCAAACTCCTTGTGTGATATAAGCATAGTCTTAATATCTATATCAGGAAGAAATAAAAGATAGAACAGAACCATCAGACCAGCATTCCTAATGAATAACAACTAAGACCACCAGCAAAAATGCCAAAGTAGGAAAAAAGCAGTATAGCCCAGTTCTGACACACAATTAATTTTACTTCCATTTAATTAATTTAACTTTATTTGAATAGTATTTTTCCCTCAGATACATGTCAAGAAAAACTTTTATATACTTTATACATGTGCTATAATGTAAAAAATTTCCATATCAGTTAACCACTATGAAAGAAGAAACAACTCAAAAGGAAAAAAAAACACCACAAGAATAAAGTGAAAAAAAATGTTTTGATCTGTATTCAGAGTCTTTCAGTTCTTTATTTGGATATGGATAGCATTTTCCTTTGTGAATCCTTGGATCACTGTGTTGCTGAGAAGAATTGATCATAACTGATCATAGTACACAGTTAATCATCACACAATGTTGCTGATACTGTATGTAATATTTTCCAGGATCTGTTCATTTCACTTTGCATCAATTTGTACAGGTTTTTCCAAGTTTTTTCTGAAATCCACCTGCTCATCATATCTTATGAAACAATAGTATTCCATTGCATTCATGTAGCACAGCTTATTCAGCCATTCCACAACTGAAGGGCACCCCCTCAATTTCCAATATTTTTCCACCACAAAAAGAGCTGCTATAAATATTTTTGTGCATATAGGTCCCTTCCCCTTTTTTATGATTTCTTTGGGATACAGACCTAGTAAACTTATTACTGATCAAAGGCTATGCACAGTTTTATAGACTTTGGGCATAGCTCCAAATTACTCTCCAGAATGGTTGTATCAGTTTATGATTTCACCAACAGTGTTACAATTTTCCCATATCTTCTAAAACATTTATCATTTTCCTTTTCTGTCATATTAACCAATCCGTCATATTAACCAATTTGATGTAGCACTTCAGAGTTCTTTTAATTTTCATTTCTTTAATAAAAAGTGATTTAGAGCACTTCTTCATATGTCTATAGATAGCTTTGATTTTTCATCTGAAAATTGCCTTTGACCATTTATCAGTTGGGGAATGACTTTTATTCTTGTAACTTTGATTCAGTTCTCTATACATTTGAGAAATGAGGCCTTTATCAGAGACAAATGCTGTAAAGATGGCTTCCCTGCTTTCTGCTTTCTTTCTAATCTTGGTTGCACTGGTTTTGTTTGTACAAAAGCCTTTTAATTTAATATAATCAAAATTATCCATTTTATATTTTGTAATGCTCTCTATCTGTTGTTTGGTCATTAATTCTTTTCCTCCCCATAGACCTGACAGGTAGACGATTTCTCGTTCTTCTAATTTGCCTATAGTGTCACCCTTTATGTCTAAATCATGCCAAAGGTCTGTCATATCTAATTTTTCTAATATTCTATTTACCTCCTTAGCTTTTTCTTGTTTATCTGGTTGGATTTATCGAGTTCTGAGACAGTTGAGGTCCCCCACTAGTATAATTTTGCTGTCCATTTCTTCCTATAACTCATTTAACTTCACCTTTAAGAATCTGCAAATGCGGGCGGAGCCAAGATGGCAGAGTAGAAACAGCTCATCCAAGCCACTCTGCCCCCAGATTCCGCCCAAATTATGTAAAAGGGGACTCTGAACAACTTCTGGAGCCCCAGCACCCACAGAACGACACAGAGAAGCTAACCTCCCGCTGAGGACAGCCCAGCAGCCCTGCAGGAAGGACCAGCGCAGCGGTCTGGGACCTGGCAGCATGCAGCGCAGAGCTCAGTGAGCCGAGCCCAGGTCCGCGTGAGCCGAGGTTTTAGCCTCAGGGCGGCAGGGCCAGCAGCCCTGGAGGCTAAAAGGAACCTCTGGCTGGAGGAATCCCAGAACACCAGCAGCTGTGGAGATTCCAGAATTATCAACATAGACATGCCTAGGACAAAGTAAGAGCTTGCCACAGTTTGCCAGAGCTATGCCATGGAGGATCCAGGCTCACTCCTGATGAAAAAGAGTACAGTTACTGGAATGGAGAATGGATAATAATCTTCTAATAAGATAGGATAATGATTCAACTTGTGATTTCATTAGCTCAGGGAACTCCCAAATGAGGAAAGTTCCTCTACCACAGAAAGTTGACAAAGTTACTAAAGTTGTTTCTAGCCTGTGCAAGTTTCCTAGCTTAAGTGATTTGCCCCAGATTACATAATCAGTATGGGTCAAAGGTGGAATTTGGACCTGTCTTTGAGGCCAAGTCTCTACCACATCATTGGACCAGAATACTGGCAATAATAAAAGTAGACCCCAAGAAAGGAAATGAGTCAGGATCTAGATTCTTCCAGAATTTGCTTCAACTGGCAGTGACAAAATAAAAAGAAATCATAGAAATAAAGTTTTATTACAAAAAAAAAAGAATCTGCAAATGTTTAGTACTAATATTGCTTCATTGTCTATAGTACCTTTTCCTTCCTTATCTCTTTTAATTAGGTCTATTTTTGCTACCTGTTTTTGACTTTAGCTGCTCCAGCCTCTTACCTTTAACTCTGTGTGTGTTTCTCTCCTTCAAGTGTGTTTCTTGTAAATACCATGCTGTAGGATTCTGCCTTTTGATCTACTCTGCTCTCTGCTTCCGTTTGATGGGAAAGTTCATCCCATTCACATGATAATTATGATTACTACCTGTGTCCTTCCCTCCATCCTGTTCTTCCTCCCATCTGTCCTCTCTCTCCTTTCACCTTTTCCCTCCTCACCAGTGTTTTCCTTCTAGAGTTTGTCATGTTCCCTGATCTGCCCTTCCTGCTGTCAGATGCCACCCCACTTTACTTGATCTCCTCCCCTCCTACTTCTCTGTCGCATAAGATAGATTTCTACATTCAACTGGTTGTTTATATGATTCCCTCTTTGAGCCAACACTGATGATACTGAGGCTCAAGCAATGCTCATCACTCACCCGCCCATCTTCCCCTCCACTGTAATAAGTTTTTCATGCTTCTTCATGTGAAATAGTTTACTCCATTCTACCTCTTCCTTCCTTCTGCACCCATTTTACTCCCCTTAATTTTTTTGTCATTCCCTCAAATTCACCTTATACCCATATCCTCTATGTACATTCCTTCTAGCTGTACTATTAATGGTACAATTTTTAAGAATTACAAGTATCATCTTCTATGTAGGTATGCAAATATTTTAGCTCTACTGAATCCCTTATGTTTTCTTTCCCTTTTTACCTGTTTATGCTTCTCTTGGGTCTTGATATTGAAGATCAAATTTTTGGTTTAGTTCTGGTCTTCTCCTTATGAAAGCTTGAAATCACCGAATGACCTTTTTTCCCTTGATGAATTATGCTTAATTTTGCCAGGTAAGTAATTCTTGGTTGTAGTCCTAGCTCCTTTGCCTTTTGGAATATCATGTTTCATGACCTCCAATCCTTTAGTGTTGTAGCTGCCAAGTCCTGTGTAATCCTGATTGTGAGTCTCTGATATTTGAATTGTTTCTTCCACTTGTAGTATTTTTTCCTTGACCCGATAGTTCTGAAACTTGGTTATAATGTCCCTTGGAGCTTTTATTTTGAGAACTCTTTCCTGAGGTGATCAGTGAATTCTTTCAATGTCTATTTTGCCCTCAGGTTCCAGGATATCAGGGTAGTTTTCCTTGTTAATTTCTTGAAAGATGCTGATGGCTCATAGAGTCATTAGCTTTCACTTGCCCAAATCTAACTTTTTAGGTATTGTTTTCCACAATTAGCTTTTGCACTTTCTTTTCTTTTCCATTTGACCAACTATACTCTTTAAGGAGCTATTTTCTTCAGTGGATTTTTGTATCTCCTTTTCCATTTGGCCAATTTTAATTTTAATGGAATTTTCTAAGCTATTGACTCTTTTAAAACAATTCTCTTTTAACATTCTCATTTCTTTTCCCATTTTTTCTTCTATCTCTCTGATATGATATTAAAGCCACTTTTTTTAGTTCTTCCATGAGTTCTTTCTGGGTTTGAGGCCACTTTCCATTTTCCTTCGGGGTTTTGCCCATAGGTGTTTTGACATTGTTATCCTCTTCTGAATTTGTCTGGGTCTTCCCTGTCACCATAATAACTTTCTAAGGTCAGATTCTTTTTTTGTTTTTGGTTTTGCTCTTTTTTGGGGAGGGGGGAAGGGGATTTTTCCTTTCTTTTAAATTTGAGCTCTGCACTGGGGGTGGAAGGGTCACTGTCTCAGGTGGCTATAAAGCCTGGCTGTTTACCTGGTGTTGTCCTGAGGCCCAAGGGGGACCCTTGTGTCTGGTGCTGTGCTGTGGGAGTGGAGTTGGTGGTAGTGGCAGTGCTGGAGGTCACAAGGATCTGGGAGATTACTTGAGCTAGGGTCTTAGTGGTGGTGTCTCACATGTATTGAGGCCCAGTGGGGTGTTTCTGCCTGTTTGCCAAGAGTTATACTGAAGCATGTGGTGGTTCTTGGAGCTGGAGTCTGCCAGGTCCCCTGGCTATGCCAAGGTACACTGAGGGGGAGGGGCAGTTCCTGCTGTTGGTGACTGCCTGCTGGGGCTCAGGGATTTCCCTCTGGTTTACTGCTTGCTGCTGAGTTGCCAGGTTGCTTCCTATCCTGGAATGTGTTCCCATTTTATCCACAACAGACCTTTCTTGCTGATCTTCCAAGTTTCTTACATAAAAAGATTGTTTCAATCCATCTTTTTTTGTTTGGGGGCATTATTTTATGGTCGTTTGGAGGCAAATATGGGAAAGTTACGGTGATTTACTGTTTACCCCTCCATCTAGCCTCCTAGAAGTCCCCACAATTACTTTAACAAATATCTAGGAAGAGCACTGGACTGCGTAGTGATTAGGAAATCGATGGAGAGAACATAATGGGTCAGTTTTCCTTTCCAAGTTCATATTTTCAGCAATAAATGAGTAACAAAGGCAGGGATTACAACTATGAAATTGTTATTCTGACCTGGAACTAGATGGTTGATTCAATCCATTTGAAAGTAACCAGGACAGAAACTGCAATTGGGGTAGAGCTACAACTCTTTCAGTAAGAACTGAAGATTCATCCCAGTGACCTGTCCTGGGGCCTATTGCTGAATATCAAGGAAAGGAACTGGAGGGTCAGACAAGGAAAAGCTCTGTCATAATGCCTCAACAAATGTCTAGTGGAGCACCAATAAGAGGCAAGCTTGTAGCTGTATTGCTTAGACCCAAACCATGATTAAGGACTTACAAAGCCCATGCGAGGAGAAAAGTACACCTGAAGTCAGACCACTTAGGTCTAAAAATTCAGACAAAACTATGAATTTGTAGTTCCCTGCCCTGAGCAAATGAAGACTTATGCAGAAGACAATATTCAATACATAGAGAATGTAGTAGCAGCAGCCCAGATAATATAGGTTAGGATGATATAAAGTCATAGCATTATTTCTAGAATTATATAGGGCATGTCCCTAACAAAATAGTCCCAATTCAGGAAATGAGAATGAAAGAATGAGTAAAAAAACAAAAGACAGACAATAAAGAGCTTTTACGGAACCAGGAATGTCCAAGGTAAAAACCTCAAGAGAAGAGATTAACTCCAAAGCACCTTTAAACAAAGCCTCAAAAAAAAAAAAAAAAAATATATATATATATATATATATATATATATATATATATATATATATATATATATATAGCTTGGACATAAAGGTCAACCAAAACTCTTCAAAGAAATGAAGCAAAAGATTTTGAAAAAATGAATTGAGGGGCACCTAGGTGGTACAGTGAATAGAGCACTGGCCCTGGAGTCAGGAGGACCTGAATTCAAATCCGGCTTCAGACACCTAACACTTAGTAGCAATGTGGCCTTGGGTAAGCAACTTAATCCCAACTGCCCTGCCTCTCCCCCCCAAAAAAAGCAAAAAAAAATAAATAAACAAAATTATATCATAAAAGAAATGAAAGTTCTTGAAGAACTGGAAAAGAAATGAGAACATTGAGGGAAAGACTTGGAGTGAAGATTATATGCTAAGTACAAAAGACATAAAACCTTATCCAACAAACACAACAAAAATATAAAAGACCAAAAATAATTTAATGACTCCATGAGACAATTTTGTTTTTGTTGTTCAGTTGTTTTAATTGTACCCAAGTCTTCGTGACCTCACTTAGTGTTATCTTGGCAAAAATACTGGAGTGGTTTGCCATTTCATCCTCCAGTTCATTTGACAGACAAGGAAAATGAGGCAAAGAGAGTTAAGTGACTTGTCCAGGATCACACAGCTTGCAAGTGTCTGAGGCCAGATTTGAACTCAGGAAGACTATTTTTCCTGACTCCAGGCCCAGCACTCTATCCAATGAACCACCTGGCTGCTCCAATAATGAGACAATAATAATTATCAAAGAAAAGTCAAAAGGCTGATAAAAAAGAAAAGAAAACAAAAAACATTCCATATCAAAAATGGCTGATCTGAACAAAAAATTAAGATGGGGATCATTTATGAATCATTATAAGGCTAGACATGATAACATGGCCCTGAAGTCCCTGCTAGTGAGGAGGCTGGGATTGGCTAATCTGAAAATGAAAATTTCCTAGAACATCATAGTGAAAATTCAGAACTTCCAGGTACAAAAACAGCAAAACAAACAAACAAAAAGAAAAATTGCAAGCAGACCAAAAGAGTTCAAGTACTGAGTGATCACAAGTAGTATCACATGATATTTGCAATTTCCATAGCAGAGGAGTGTAGCACTTGTAAGAAAACAGTGTAGTATGATAAGATGATGTCATAAAGTTAAGTGAAAGGCAAAATTTAAAGTT
This sequence comes from Gymnobelideus leadbeateri, assembly GCA_011680675.1. NCBI lineage: Eukaryota > Metazoa > Chordata > Mammalia > Diprotodontia > Petauridae > Gymnobelideus > Gymnobelideus leadbeateri. The sequence continues at coordinate 46,934 of WOXC01000636.1, read as the reverse complement.
TACATCCAAGAATAACTTACCCAGCAACACTGAGTAAAGTAATACAGGGAAAAAGACGAACCTTTGAAACAGAGAGTAATAAAAGACTTTCAGGTATTCCCCATGAAAAGACTAGAGCTGAAATACAAATGTAAGAATCAAGAGAGAAACATTTACCTTCATACAAAGGTGAATGTTTAAATATGACATATTTGTGACAACACAAATACGAAGTGTTTATATTCTGATGAGACTATTAGAGTAATCTGTTACATGTTGATGACTCTAAAAGAAGAAAGGCAAGGAAAGGAAAAAATAAACTAGGGCAGAAAGAGGGAGAAAAGTTCAAAGAACTTACTTCTTTGCATAGTTGTGATATGTAAGTAGAAGACTACACAAACACGGAGGAAGGAGTAGGGGAGTAGTCTTTACTGAATCCATACTTTCATTCAAATCATACTTTTCACTCAAAGCACTAAAATGAGGGTAGAATAGACAGATACACATGTACAGGGTTTTGTGAAAAAATAAATTTAACTCAATAGGGTAACAAAGGAGAACAGGGAGCTGGGAGAAGATGTAATAAGAGGTAGGATAGATTCAGGAATGTACTAGTCATAAGTGAAGAAATTGTAACCTTGCAGGATCAATCATGGAGAAAAAACTTTAAAGGAAAACAGTAAAAACCTATAACTAGGGTCTCAGCAAGAAAAAGAATGATGGTCAAACAGGCAGAAGAAGACTGTATCAAGCACAGAGTACTATTGTGAAGTACACTTCTTTTTTTTTTCCACTTAAGTAATAAAAATTTATTGGGAATTCCTGGGATAGCTGTTGTCTCTTCCTGGCCTTGGAGGGAAACCAGCTAGAGAGGAAATTACTGAGAAATCACAGTCCTTATACCCCAGGCCCCCAGCAAAATATGGGGTGGGGAGGTTAGGGAAAGGAACACCTGTCAGTCTTCATTTATCCAACGAGTGGGGAAGGGATGGTGTGATGGTGGAGGAAAGTTACAGGATGGTGGGGTGAGGGAGTGAGGGAGGTGGACCCATCTGCCAGCTCATCCAAGACTAACTCAGGGAGGAAGAGATCAGCTTTCTCTTGAGGTCAGGAGGACGTCTCTATTTCTTGCCCTTGATAAGGCTGTCACTTCCTCGAGTGAAGCTTTCATCCTGCAAGTCCTGCACAAGGTTGTCAGCAGTGAGATAGATTCGGTTCTGAGATGTGGCAATGGTCTTGGAGATGTTCTGGGCATCTTGGATCTTCCGAAGTTTGATGTAGACAGGGTTCTAGCTCAGGGCTTCCCCGAGCATCTTGGCAGCCTCAGCATCACCCTCAGTTTGGATGATCTTTTGCTGCTGCTCCTGTTTTTCCTTTTCCACCAGAAACTGAGCCCTCTGGGCCTCCTGCTGGGCCACTTGCTTGGCCTCTACTGCGGCTGTGTACTCTCTGCTGAAGCTCAGTTCTGTGATGGCCACATCGTCCAGAATGAGGCTGAAGTCCTTGGCCCGCTCTGTCAGCTCTCGACGGATCAACAAGGACACCTGGGCACGCTGCGTGATCAACTGTGAGGCATTAAACTTGGCCACCACACTCTTGAGCACCTCGTTGACAATAGAGGGCAACACACACGCTCCTCATAGTCCAAGCCTAGGCGCTGGTACACGCTGGGCTGCTCCAGGGCATTGGGTCGGGAGAGCACTCGAAGGGAGACGTTCACCCTCGGAAGGTCTTTGGAGCCTGTGGGAGAAAACATCTTGCAGGGCCGGGCACGGATGTCATAGATGATGGGGTACTGGAACCAGGGGATCCTGAAGTGTAGTCCTTCTGTGAGGATGGTGTCCTGCTGTACACCCCAATTCGGTGAAAGAAAATGGCTCTTTGCCCACCTTCCACAGTGAACACGGACTCTCGGATTCCATAGGCCACGGCCCCGGCCCTGAGCAGCAGCTTCAGCGCTGTGTCCATGCCTCGGGCCCGGCGGGCAGCCGCCCCACGAAGTCCTTCAGGTTCTGGGCCATGTTTGCTCCCTGGCTCTGCGGTGGGGAACTAGGCTGGGGATGCCGACCGCTTCTCCCCTTGCCCTCCGCAGTCTCCAGCCCTGGCCCTAGGCGGTGCTGCCTCTCCCAGGATCCGCACCCCTCACATGAGGCTCCACTACCTGCACATGTCCTCCCAGGAGAAACGTGAAGTACACTTCTTTCTCATTGTCTATTCTTTTTAAAGAGGAGTAAAGGAAGCAGAAGAGGAAAAACCATAATAGCACAAAGGGCAATACAACTTTAACAATTATGACTGTTACTGTGAATGATGCCTTTGCCTATAAAATGGAAGAGGATAAATAACAGAAGGGATTAGAAAAGGGCATGGAATATGATATTCTGCAGGGCAAAGGACCTGGGATTAAAACCAAGAATCACCTACCCAGCAAAACTGAGTATCTTGTTTCAGAGGAAAATATGGTTATTCAGTGGAATAGAGGACTTTCAAGCATTCTTGATGAAAAAAACAAAGTTGAATAGAAAATCTGACATTCAGACACAAGAAGCAAGAGATACTTGAGAAGGTAAACAGGGAAAAGAAATCAAAAGGAACTTATCAAAGTTGAACTATTTACATTCCTACATGGAAAAACAATAACTGTGACTGATGAAACCTTTCTCAGTATGAAAATAATTGAAGAAGGGTAAATGGGCATATGAATACATATGTGAATGTGTGTATATATGTTTACAGGTATACATGGATAGAGGGCACAGGTCGAATTTGGTGGGAAGGGATGATACTTAAGGGGTGAAGTTAAGAGGTGAGAGAGGAATGTGGCAAGAGGAGATGGGGAGAGACGGGGGTGGGCGTAAACTATCTCATATAGAAGAGGCAAGTGAAAGTGATTGCAGGGGAGGGGAAGAACAGAAAGGCAAAAAGGCAAAACTCTATTCTCATTGAATTTGGCTCAGAGAGAGAATGATATACATACTAAATTGGATATCTCACCCTGCAGAAGAGTAGGGGAGAGGGGGATGAGATGAGGGAGGATATGCTGGGGGAAGGTGAGGTTGGAGGCACCCACTTTTGAATAGGGACAGGATCAAATTAGGGAATGGAGCAGGTTGGGGGTGGGATGGGTGGGAGGGAAATATAGTCAGTCTTTTACAATATATCGACTATGGTAATGTTTTGCATAGCTATGCATGTACAACATATACTGAATTGCTTATTTTCCCAGCGGGAGTGGGTGCCAAGGGACGAAGGGAATGGATCTGGGATTTGAAGTTTTAAAATTAAATGTTTCAAATATATATAAATACTATTATTAATACTATTTTGCATCTAACTGCAAGATACTTACTTAACCCCTTTTAAAAAAAAGAGCTTAATAAAAAGAGGTAAACACAGAATCCACAATATGCTAAAAAGTACCATACAAAATGAGTAGTACAGTAGCTAAACATTTAGACAAAAAGTGGAAGGGGTAGCTAGGTAGCACGACACACAGAGCACTGGCCCTGGAATCAGGAGGACCTGAGTTCAAATCTGACCTCACACACTTGACAGTTACTAGCTGTGTGACCTTGGGCAAGTCACTTAACCCTGACTGCCTCACTTCCCCCTTTCTACTCCCCCCAAAAAGGAAAAGAAAAAGTAGAGAAATACACAGTAAAAAATATAATAGTTGTGGATATCAACAAATCCCTTTTAGATCTAAACAAATCTAACAAAACAACAACAGAAGTTAAAGACCAGTATATAATTTTAGGAAAGTGAGGTATTATAGCTCTCTGGCAATTTGATAATAAGAATATAAATGTCTATATATGTTTCTAAGTTGTACTTGGCTCCTTTACAAAAACTGTTCATGTATTAGAACATAAAGGCCTTGTTAACAAATAAAGCCACATTTTTAATAATAATCACATTAAACAAATTAATTAGTAAAAATTAATTTCAATAAATTACATTAAATAAATACTACATTCAATAAAGAACCATTTAAGAAAAGATTACAAATTAATTTTAAGTCTAAATAATAATTCTAAGGAATTGTTGACTCAAAGACCCAGTTATTTAAACAATATATTACTTCATCACTGCAAAAAATAAACATGAGACAAAACACATCGAAATTTTTATGATAAAACCCAAGTTACCCTTAGTGGAAAATTTATATTTCTAAATACTTTTATCAACAAAAGAAAGAATAAACCAATGAATTGGGCATATGAGTAAAAATAAAACTAAAAAAGCAACAAATTAGTAAATCCCAATTAAACATCGAAACAGAAATTTGAAAAAATAAAGAAAAGGAGCTTTTGGGAGAGGGGGCAATTAAATAGACATCATTAATTGGTTTTAAACACAGAAAGGAAAACCTAATTATCAATACAGAAGTAAAAAGAATTCACAATGAATCAAGAAGAAAAGAGAAATTATTAGAAACTATTTTGCCTACCTATATACCAAAAAACAATGACTTAAATGAAATGGATTAACATTCATAAAAACATAAAATGCTTAGATTTACATAAGAAGAAATGGAAAATTTAAATAACCCAAACTCAGAAAAATGAAACCATAAAGGAAAAAAAAGGCTCGACTGATTTACAAGCGAATTCTTTTAAACACTGAGAGAACAATCAATTCCAAAATTATATAAACTGTTTGCAAAAAAAAAAAGGAAAATAGGGCACCCTACCAAATATTTTTGATATTACAAATACTGTCTTAATACCCAAAGCTGTGAGAGTAAAAAATGAGTAAGAAAACTATAGACCAGTATGTTACAAATGAATAGCAAAACAAAAATATAAAGTAAATATTAAAAAAATGGCCACAGCAATATACATAAAAGAAATACTATGATCAAACTGGATTCATATGCTGGTACTGTAGGGCTGATTCAGTATTAAGAAAACTACAAACATAGCTTATCATACTTGTAACGAGAAAAAGAAAAATCACATAATTCTATCAATAGATCAAGAAAGAATTTTTGACAAAATACAATACCCAATTCTTTTAAAAACATTAGAATTATGAGAACAAACAGTACTTCCCTTAATGTGCTATGGGGTATCTATCTGAAGCCAAATGGCACTTACCAAAAAGATTGCTGATAAAGTCAAGATGTCTATTAATACCACTACCTTGGGGGGCAGAGCAGGAAAACTCCGTGGGCTCCTCCCATAACCACCTCAAATACCTTCAAAATATGACTCTAAACAAACTTTAGAGCTACAGAACCCATAAAGTAACAGGGAAAAACAAATCTCCCACTGAAGGCAGCCTAGCAGGAAGGGTCCATCACAGCACGCTGGGAGTAAAGCCTACCCCCTAGTGAGACCCTGGTTTTAGCCCCAGGGTAGCCCCAACTAGTAGCAGCTGGAGGAACTTGGGGAGAGTGTATCACCAGCAGCAGTATCGGTTTCCAGAATTATCAACCCATAAATGCCAAAGGAAAAGTAACAGGTCAGTGTGGACTTTGGCAACATGGGAACCGAGAGTGCAGTCAGGCCTATGGTGCCAGGGCGAGAAGGCAAGAAGCAGCAGAGGCATTGTGGCCATGCAGCCACCACTGCATGGCTGCTTCAGAGCTCCTGGCCTGCAAATTGTAGGGGGAACAAGCAACCATTCAGAAGGGCAATTGCTCTTGCTTTAACCTGCTTGGATCTGGATCACTGTCTTGGGTGGAGGTCCTGTGGTGTTTGACCAGGTGCCAGAGCTTGTGGAGGTTTCAAAGAGGGCACCCAACTAATAGCTCCAGCAGCTGCAAAAACCCTAACGATTTTGGACAATGCTCTCTTCTCTGGAAGCAGAGTTCTAGTGTGGCAAAAAGCTCAAAAGTCAAGTCATTGAGTGGCAATATGACCAAGCAAAGGAAGCAAAGCAAGCACAGCAGCCAAATGGGAGGAAGACAACAAAGTCAGAACCCCTGCACCAAAAGCTTTCAAGAAAAATATGAACTGGTTACAGGCCATAGAGGAGCTCAAGAAGGGTTTTGAAAATTAAATAAGAGAAGTGGAGGAAAATTTGGCAAGAGAAACGAGAATGATGCAAGAAAATCATGAAAAGTGAGTCAACAATCTGACTGAAGAAAATAACAACTTTAAAAATAATTACTTAAACTTTAAAAACTCAAATGGCAAGAGGCTCAAAAAGGCAATGAGGAGAAGAGTGCCTTAAAAAGCCAATTTTGCCAGATAGAAAAAGAATCTCAGAAACTCACTAAAGACAATAATTCCTTTGGAATTAGATTGGAGCAAATGGAAGCTAGTGACTTTATGAGAAATCAAGATACTATTAAACAAATCCAAACAAATGAAAAAAAAAAAATAGAAGGCAATGTGAAATATTTCACTGGAAAAACCAGTGACCTGGAAAATAGATCCAGGAGAGATAATTTTAAAATTATTGGATTACCTGAAAGCCATGATCAAAAAAAGAACCTAGAAATCATCCTTCAAGGAAAATTTCTCTGATGTTTTAGAACCAAAAGGCAAAATAGAGGTTGAAAGAATCCACCGATCACCTCTTTAAAAAGATCCCAAAAAGAAAACTCCTAGGAATATTATAGCCAGGTTCCAGAGTTCCAAGATCAAGGAGAAAATATACAAGCAGCCAGGAAGAAACAATTTGAATATTGTGGAAACACAATCAGGGTAACACAAGATCTAGCAGCTTCTACATTAAGGGGTCGAAGGGCTTGGAATATGATATTCTGGAGGTCAAAGGAGCTAGGATTAAAACCAAGAATCACCTACCCAGCAAAACTGAGTATCATGTTTCAGGGAAAATATGGTTATTCAATGGAATAGAGGACCTTTAAGCATTCATGATGAAAAAACCAGAGTTGAATAGAAAATTTGACATTCAGATACAAGAAGCCAGAGAAGCATGAGAAGGTAAATAGGGAAAAGAAATAATAAGGAACTTGTCAAAGTTGAACTATTTACATTCCTACATGGAAAAATGATAATTAGAGGCAGCTAGGTGGCCCAGGGAATAGAGCACCAGCCCTGGAGTCAGGAGGACCTGGGTTCAAATCTGGCATCAGACACTTAACACAAAAACTAGCTGTGTGACCTCTGGCAAGTCACTTAACCCCAACTGCCCTGCAAAAAAAAGAAAAGAAAAGAAAAAGAAAAATGATAATTGTAACTTATGAAACTTTTCTCAGTATGAGGATAGTTGAAGGGGATATAAATGTATATATGTATACATATATATGTCTCTTTAGGAGGGTATACGTACATATGAATACATATGTGAGTGTGTGTATTTATATGTATATTCATAGACGGCACAGGATCAATTGAATCACAATGGGATGATATTTAAAAAATAAAAATTAATAGGTAAGGGGTGGCTAGGTGGCGCAGTGAGTAAAGCGTCAGCTCTGGAGTCAGAAGGACCTGAGTTCAGATCCAGCCTCAGACACTTAACGCACACACAAACAAAAACCTAGCCATGTGACCTTGGGCAAGTTACTTAACCCCAATTGAACTCCAAAAATCGCAAAAAAAAAAAATTAATAGGTGAGAGGGGAATGTAATGAGAAAAGATAGAGACAACAGGGTAAATTATCCTCTATAGAAGAGGTAAGGGAAAACTATTACAATGGAGGGGAAGAAGAGGAAGGAAAAAGAGAATGGGCCAACCTTGCTCTCATTGAATTTGGCTTGGGGAGGGAATAACATACACACTCAACTGGGTATCTTACCCTGAAAGAAAGTGGGGGAAGGGGAGTGGATAAGAGGGGGGGATGGTAGAAGGGAGGGTAGTTAGAAGCAGATACTTTTGGAAAGGGACAGGATCAAAGTAGAGAATGGAACAAGTAGGGTGTGGGATAGGATGGAGGGAAATAGAGTCAGTCTTTCACAATATATCCACAATGGAAATGTTTTACATAACTACACATGTACAGGCTATATGGAATCGCTTATCTTCCCAATAAGGGTGGAGTGATGAAGGAAGAAGGGAAATAATCTGGAATTCAAAGTTTTAAAATCAAATGTTTAAAAAATATGTAATTTTTTTTTACATGCACTGGGAAATAAGTTATATAGGCACTGGAGTATGGAGATCTATTTTGCCTTACTGGAAAGTAGGGGGAATGGGGGAGGATATAGGAGAGAACAGATTGGAGGAAGGGGTATTCAGTGGGATCGCTGTTCTGGGGTGGCAGGTAGGGGAAAGACAGGAAGAAAATTTGTAACTCAAAATCTTGTGGAAATGAATGTTGTAAACTAAAAATAAACAAAAAAAATTTTTTTAAAGAGGTAAGAAAATCAGATCAAGAATATAAAAAATGAGTTGAAACTTAAGCCCATAAGAAATAAAAAGTATCATAACTTATACTATACAAAATCATGTGAATATAACTGAGAAGCCAAAAGAAAGAGATTATCTACAAAAATATAAAATACCTAGTTAAAAGAACACCAATCAGAGATCAGAAAAGTGAACTGAATTTTAATGTAAAGCAGCTATTAAAAGAGGAAAACAACAAAAACAAAACGTGGTCCAGATGGATTTACAGGATGATTCTATCAAAATTTTAAAGAAAAATGGATGCTTATCTTCCAGAAATTATTCTCAAGAACTCTTTTGGCTTGCTAAATGACTTGTCTAAGGTCACAAGGCCAATAATACATTTGTCAGAGCCAGGACTTGCATGTTCATAGTAAGAAGGGATGTAAATGTCATCCAATATAACTCTCATTTTACAAATGAGGAAACTGAAGCAAAGAGAGGTTAAGTAATTTATCCAGGGTCACAGAGCTAATACTTGTAAAGGGGAGAATTTGAACCCTGCCTTCTTGGATCCTAAGCCAAATCTCTTTCAACATGATGCCTCTGGTTAATAAACAAACCTTGAAAAAATTACAACACTATTAAAAAATCTTTAAAAGTATAGACATATAAGAATTATTTTAATATGATAAAAAGTATCTACCAGAGCAAAAGATACCATTATATGGAATGGGGAAATAGTAGCAACTTTCCGACAAATAAAGAATGTATCCTTTGCCTACTGTTATTTGATATAGGCCTAGAAAAATCTGCTATAGTAATAAGACTTGGGAAAGAAATTAAAGATATAAAGACAGGCAAAGAGACAACAAAACTATTCTTATTTACTGATTAGATGATCACTTAACATATACTGGGTAATCAACAAAGAAACAAAGATGACAGCTTCAATAAATTTGAAATTCATAAAATAAATCTACTGAAATACATACACTGAAATATAAAAATCTAAGAGGAAATAATAAATAAGTCCTATTCAAAATAACTACAAAATGCAAAAAGCATATAGTAGCAATCTATCAAAAAGAAAGTTAATATCTGTATATATAAAATCACAAAATGTTCTTAACAAAGGACAATTTAATGTAGGAATATTCAATACTCATGGTTGTGTCGTGACAAAATAATAAAATATTAATATTACCACAGATCTGGTAACATAAAAACCAAATGTATACTTTACACCTAAACAAAATAATAACAAAATTCATTGGAGAAACAAAAGATATGAATGCAAAGTGAAATAAAAAAAAAAGGTAGTAATGAAGTACTGCTTTATTATATACTATTGAAAACTATATTAATATAGCATAATCATCAAAACCATTTGGTATCAGTTAAAAATAGAAAAGTAGCTCAATGGAGCAGACTAGACAAGAAAGAATTAAAAATAACTGAACTCAATAATCTGGTGTTCAAAAACCTAAAAACACACATTATCTGGGAAAGAACTCCAGATCTTAAAAGAATTTCTGGGAAAACTAGCAAGCTGTCTGGCACTAACTAGCTTTAGATCAACACTTGCACTATATACCATGATAAATTCAAAATGGATACATGACCTGAATATAAAAAAATAACATAAAAAAATTAAAAGAGAAGCAGATAATATATTTTTCATAGCAATGGGAAGGTGGAGAATTTTTAATGAAATAAACAATAAAAAGCAACTAAAAAGATAAAGTAATATCAATTACATGAAATTCAAAAGCTTTTGCTAGACCAAAATTAATGCACTTAGGAAAGCAAGGAAAAAACTGAGGGGAAAAAAAGCTTTTATATTATAGACCTCTGAAAAAATTTTAATAACTAATATATATAGACAATTATTAGGAATATGTAAAATTATGACTTTACATGTATAATGGGGTATCATACTGCTTGCCTTTTTCAAGGTGTGGAAGAGCTAGAGGAAGATAATTTGGAACTGAAAAATAAAAATTTTAAATAAAAAAAAAAAAGAAATTTGTAAAATCAACAGTGATTTCCCAGTAAGTGGTCAAATATCATAAACAAGCAATTCTAAAAAGAAATGTAAACTATAAAACTGAGGTTCACTTTTTTTTCTGTCATGAAACACTCTGGCATAATTTGGTGAAATCTATGGATACCTCAGAATAATGTTTTTAAATGTACAAAATAAACATAGGATTACAATGTCCATGACTGAAATAGTTACTTTTTTGGATGTTCATGAATGCCAGGTTTATCACCTCTGATTTAAAAAAAAAATGCTCTAATGACCAAAAATAAGAAGAAAGCAAATGAAAATAATCCTGAGCTTTTGTCACATAAGCAGCAAGTTGGCAAAGATGACAAAAGAAGAGAATAACTTATCTTGGAGGAGTTGTCGAAGGACAAGCATAGTAATGAATTGTTGGTTGAGATATGAATGGCTTTAACCACTCTGCAAAAGTATTTGAAATTATTTTATCAAAGCAGTTAAAATATCCATATTCTTTCACCCACAGACTCTGTAGTTGGGCATATAGCTCATGGATATCAATAAAAGAAAAATAAAAAATGAGCAAAATATTAATAGTAGCACTTTTGTGGGAACAAAGAATTAAAAATCATGCCCATAAATTATACAATGAGTAAACAAGGTCTGGATAATTGATAAAATTAGTGTGTTGCAAGAAATGATGAATATGATGAATAAAGAGAAGCAGAGAAGGACACATGAAATGATACAAAGTAAAAAAAAAAACAGAATGAGGAAAAAATATAACTCTATACTGATGAAAAAATATATATATACATACACATGACAATAAAATGTAAATAGAAACAACAAAAGTATCCAAACAATTCTAAAAATAACAACCAAGGTTCACCCCAAAGAAGAAACATTGGAAGACATCTCCCCTTGCTTTTTTGATCAGACCACGACCCATATATAAGACTTTTTCAATGTGCTAATCACTTTAGTTGAGCTTTGCCCCTCTTTTTAAAAATATTCTTTACTATCAGAGATGGCTTTCTGGGAACTTCATGGAAGGAGGATACTGTGAGAATAAATCAGCAAAAATTTGCTTTTAAAATCCAATAGTTATTTTTAAAAAAGGAATCTAGACGACCTTTAACAAACTGTTCTCTCTCAATGAAGAGCAAATCATGTGAAAGATGATCCCCAAATGTCTAGTAGATACCCTACGATAACCAAATAGAAATCCCAAACAAGCAATCTTTGGTGGGTATTTTTTAAAAGGCTGGAGCTTTTTTTCTTGGATATTTAGTCAGTTGTACTGTTGCTGCCAATTTATTCTAGCATAAAGGAGTGAACTCTAAGTCAGAAGGCTGGATTTCACAGTACCACTCTAGCTGACTTTACTGTAGGGTGGTTCGATCTGTTATTTTAAAACATTATTTTTCACTGTGCAGCAGACAAGCTGACTCTTGAAGAAGTAATTTTAATTTTCCACTTGGAAAGAGCAGGGCTAACATTTTCCACCGACAGCTGAAGGATTATTCACAACATAAGGTTTTATCTCTCTGCTCTGTGCTGCTCTGGCTTTTTTACTCTCACAAGCTATTTTCAAGGATAACCAAATTGTATTTATACTAAGTCCAACATAAGGCCCTGCCTTTTGAGTATAAAGAACTAGAAAGATGGAGGAATAACGATTGCTAAACTAAAAAGAGAATAAAACTTTTTCAAACCTAAAGATCTTTCTGTCCTGGGTTAGAAATACCTATAAATAAACAGACGAGATTCTTCTGGACATTTTATCCTCATCAACTGGTTTGACGCTTTCTGTCACCTTAATACAAGAAAGGACTTGAGAAATTTTACATAAAAACTGAGGTTTTTAATAAAGACTGACAATTTTTCAAAAGTTTGGCTAACTGCCAGTTAATCTAATATTTAAACAAATTTATAAATATTAAAGAAATAACTGATAAGTCAAAAGAAGATAATTTCTGGAATGTTTCCTATGAAGAAGAAAGTTTTAGAGAGGCTGCAATGGGGCATTTCCATTTCAAAGGGCCAAACTTTATCCTCCATATTGAGTAAGTGCTATTAGATGATTTTCTCTACATTTACAGAAATGTTTAAAGTACTATTAAAAAAAAACCCTCTAGTTAAAAGAATACACTGCTATGTATCTCAAAAGAAATTAAATTAAATTATAGCCACAGCTTTACCCACCAGAATAGTCCTAACATAAAGAGACTTACCATCTGTTCATCCTCTTTGGCAGCCCAACTGGCACTAAAGGATTGGCCTCCACTATCTTTCATCAGTCGAGTTTGAACATGTTGGAGGTAGGCAGAGAAGGCTACTCGAGCCTGAACTTTGCTACAGAAATCAAAATTAAATTAAATTAAATTAGATATGTAGAAAATTAATTCTACTACTCACATAAAGAGTTTTGTTCTGATTTTGTGCCTCCTTGTATTATGATAGGCAAGGGCTCTTAAGTATTCTATACTACTTCACCTGAATGAATGAATATTAGACTACTTAGTCTAAGTCTCTCATTTAACAGAATTGGAAGAGAAAAAACATCCTATTTTGCTTTCTTATTACTAGCAGGAGGAAAAGAAAGTACACACCAGGATTTCTAACCCATCACAAAACTCTATCAATCTTCCCAATGCCCTAGTATATAGCTTCTGTATTGCAAATGGTTAAAGTCTTATCTAATTAAAAAAGTATAGTTCTTGCAAATATTAAATAATGCTAATTTTATGCTATACAAAGATACCCAAAGTTGGAAAGGTAGAAGATAAATTCTACAAAGGGGCTTTGGAGACCAGGTTTTATTTTTCCCAATTTAAGAGAATTATGCTAAAGCCCAGAGAATATGTGAAGTCTGAAGAAAATGGATACAGATAAGAAGAAAGGACATGACAGAAACACAAAGGCAAATTTTTCTGTTGAAAGAGAATGCCAGATAGAAATATCTCTTAGAAACCCTGCTCTCATCTGTTCAATCTAGAAGAATGGCAGCTAGAGATTCAATCAAACTATCAGATTATAAAACAGACATAACAAAAAGTTTTCACTGCAGTTGATGATTAAGGCAGGTCTATTTCATTTCAGACATGATTTTAGTTACTTCAACTGACTGGCCTTCTGATACTGTAGCCAAAATTACATCAGCAACAGATTAGGGCCCAAAACAAACTTTGGTTACAATCCTTGAATATTCAATCATCAAATGCTTTCTAGTTATTATTTCTCCCAGGTTAGTTAGGAGGAAAGGCTTGTATAGAAATAACTAAAAATCTGAATAGGGACTAAATACTGAACAGGAGATTCAAGTGGAGAAGAACTTTAGATCATGAAAATAGAATTAACAGCTTGGTAAAAGAGGCAAAATAATTTGCTGAAGAAAATAACTCCTTAAAAATCAGAATTGGCTAAATGGCAAAAGAGGTACAAAACCTCACTAAAGAAAATATTTCTTTAAAAGTTAAAATTTATCCAAGGGGAAGCTAATAACTCCATGATACATCAGGAAACAATAAAACAAAGTCAAAAGAATGAAAAAAAATAGATGAAAATGTGAAATACCTTATTGAAAATACAACTGCCCTGGAAAATAGAGGACAGATAATCTAAGAATTATTAGACTACTTGAAAGTCACAAAAAAAAAAAAAAAAAGACTAGGCATCATAGTTCAAGAAATTAGAAAGGAAGAGAGCCCAATTATCAGAATCAGAAGATAAAGTAGAAATGAAAGAATCCACCAATCATGTTCTGAAAGAGATCCCCAAATGAAAATTCCCAGGAATACCATACCCAAATTCCAGAGCCTCCAGACCAAAAAGAAAATACTGCAAGCAGTCAAAAACAAAGAATTCAGAAACTATGGAATGGAGTAGCAAGGTGGTGCAGTGGACAGAGCATCAGTCCTAGAATCATGAGGACCTGAACTCAAATCCAGCCTCAGACACTTGACACTTACTAGCTATGTGACCCTGGGCAAGTCACTTAACCCTGACTGCATCACAAAAAAATACAATGATCCATGACAATTCCAAAGGATTCACTATGAAAAATGCTCTCTGCCTACAGTGAGTGAACTGATAAAACTCTGAATGTAGATTAAAACATTTTTTTCATTTCCTTTGTTTTGCTTGCTTTATTTTCTTTTTAGTAACATAGTCTATAAGAAAATCTTTTTGTATTACTTCCAAAAAAAGAAACTATTTTGTAATGTTTCTCAACAAGGAAAACATCTAAGCTCTCCCATTACTAGAAAGAAAATATACACCAAGTCTTTTTCTCATTATTTCTTTTAAGCTTTATCTATACAACAAATAAGGAAAATTAAGTGAAACTATATAAAGAAGGGGAAAATCTTCTATTTTAGTCAAAAAAATTATTTGAAATGAGCTGAACTGAGAAGATGGATGGCCACTTTTCATCTCCCCTCTATATCATTTCCATATTTGGATGATAGCAGAATCCTCCAATCACATTAATTCATTAAATAAAAACTATTTCAACTTGGAAAGATACTACTTCTTTGGATGAGGATGATTTTATTTTCAAAATGATGAACGAGAATGGAATTTACTATCCTAATAATTTTTACTAAGAATACTCTAGATATTTCACAAAAACTGCTGGGAAAATTGTAAATTACCCTGGTAGAAATTAGGTTTAATCCAAAAATGTCATGCAGTAAAGGCTGAAAACAGATGTGATCTGAATATTAAAAGGCACAACATAACCAAATTTCCCACCTATGGGTAGGGGAAGAATTCTTAATCAAACAAGTAAAGATAATCACCAAACAAATGAATAAATGAATGAAGGTAGCAAGGGAAATTAAGAGAAGTTATCAACTGGGGGAAAATTTGTAAATCAAATTATCTCTGGTATTCAATTATAAATGATATCCAAGATATACAGGGAACTATAACAAAAGTATGTTAAGACTAGAAGTCATTATTCCCAATCAGTAAGTGGTCAAAATAGATGAATAAACTGATCTGAAAAGAACAATTGCAAGTTATTAACATGACTCTTTCAAGTTGAAAACTATTAATAACTTTAGAAGTTGAATAATGTGAAAATAATGTGAAAAATGTGAATCAAAGCAACTTTGATGTTTCACCTTACAAATTGGAAAAGCTGATAAAGGATGGAAATATTCAATCTAAGTGTGGCTGTAGATAGGCACACAAACTGTTGATGGAGCTGTGAATCACTCCATCCATTTTGAAGAACAAGTTGAAATTATGCAAAAAGAGTTCGTAAGACAGCCATACCATTTGATCTAGAAATGGTTATCTTAAGGAAACTAAAGGCAGAGGACAAAGGGGTGGAGCCAAGATAGTGGCACAGCAGCAGGAAGGCTCTGTGAGCTCCCTCCATAACTACTTCAAGTACTTATAAAATATGACTTGAAACTAAAGACAGAAAGAAAGGTTACATATACACTAAAATTTTTATAAGAACAGTTTCTGTAGTAGCAAATAACTGGAAACAAAGTTATTATCTATCTACTTTGGGGAACAGTTAAACTATAGTATCTTGAATGTAATGGACTATCACTGAACCATAAGAAACAGTGAACATGATGAATTTAGAGAAACATGGGAAGATTTATATGAACTGATACAGCATGAATTAAGTAGGAAGACGTAATATATACAATTACAATAAAGAGTAAATAGCATGAAGACAAAAATTAAACTAAACCCTGTATAATTAAGGTGAACACTTTTTGCCTCAGAGAAGAAATAAGAAAATGTGTCTCCCTATGAGAGAACACTCCCTTCGTGGAAATATAAAGTGCACAGGTGTTACAGTGTACATGCTTTCTGATGTTTTTCAATGCAAAGACTGGTTGTGCTGAGTTTTTCTCTTCCTCTTCTTTTTTTGTCATATGGGATTGGCCCTCTGGGAAGAGGAGGGGGAGAGATACTGGAGAAAAGTACAATGATGCAAAAAACAACAGGAATCAATAAAAATCTATGTTTTAAAAATTAAGAAAATGTATCTTCCTTCCTTTTAGGAAGAGGGGGCCTGAGGGTGCAGAGCTAAGCATATGGCTAAGCTAGTTAATTTAGCTGTTTTAGTCATTTTCCCCCTTCTTCTTTTTCTTGTGGGTTTGGTTTTTTTTTTTTTGTTTTTTGCTTTTTGGAATGGGAAAGGCAAGGCAACTGGGGTTAAGTGACTTACCCAAGGTCACACGGCTAGTTTTTTGTGTTAAGTGTCTGAGCCAAATCTGAACTCAGGTCCTCCTGACTCCAGGGCCGGTGCTCTATTCACTGTGCCACCTAGCTGCCCGCTCTTTTTCTTTATTTAGTATGTATTTATAATTTTCAACATTCACTTCCATAAGCTTTTGCAGTTTAAATTTTTCTCCACCTCCCTTCCCTCCCCACTCTCCAAGACAGTTTACAAAGTGATATAGGCTCTACATACACATTCATATTAAACATATCTTCACATTGGTCATGGTATAAAGAAGAATCAGAACCATTGGGAGGGGCCACGAGAAAGAAACAAAACAAAAGGAGAGCACACAGCATGCTCCGATCTGCATTCATGCTCCAGAGCTCTTTCTCCGGATGTGGACGGCCTTGTCCATCACGAACCTTTTGGAGCTGTCTTAGATCCCTGCACTGCTGAGAGGAGCCCAGCCTGTCAACGTGAGTCATCGCACAGTGTTGCTGGTGCTATATACACCTATATGCTACACGCAATGTTCAGGATCCACTCGTTTTACTCAGCATCAGCTCATAAAAGTCTTTCCAGGTTTGTCATGTATTCTGATCTGGGCTTGGTTGTCCTTTGGGCATAGCTCCAAACTGCTCTCCAGAATAGCTGGATCAGCTCACAACTCTACCAACAATGCATTAGCGTCTCAATTTCCCCACATCTTCTCCAGCATTTATAATTTTCTGTTTTGTCATGTTAGCCGATCTGATAGAGGTGATGTAGTATCTCAGAGTTGTTTTTATTTACATTTCTCTAAAACAGTGATTTAGCGTAATTTTTCATATGAGTGTAGATAGCTTTAATTTCTTCCTCTGAAAACTGCCTGCTCATCTCCTTTGACTATTATGGGGAATGACCTGCATTCTTATAAATTTGACTCATTCTCTACATATTTTAGAAATGAGGCCTTTATCAGATACGTTGGTTGTGAAACTTCTTTTCCTCCTAGTCTTGGTTGCATTGGTTTTGTGCAAAAACTTTTCAATTTAATGTAATCAAAATTATTCATTTTGCACTTAATTATGTTCTCTATCTCTTGTTTAAATTTTCTATTCTCCTTAAATCTCATAGGTAAATGATGCCTTGCTCTCCTAGTCTGCTTATAGTATCAGCCTTTATATCTAAATCGCGTACCCATCTTGATTTTATTTTGGTATATAGTGTAAGATGCTAGTCTATGTCTAGTTTCTGCCACATTATTCTCCAGTTTTCCCAGCAGTTTTTATCTCATAAGCTGGGGTATTTGGGTTTATCAAACAGTATACTACTATAGTTATTGACTACTCCCTTTTTCTTTTTTAATATATTACTAGAGATGGTGTACTGAGGAGGTTATGGGTGAGTGATAGTATACAGAGATGGAGCTGATATGAAAACAAAAAAGATATCAAAATTTTTCTTTAAAAAGGAAACTTGTGAAATGTTTCATTCTGAGAATTTCTAATGGGGTAAGGTATACTACTATGTGACAGAAGAAAAAAAAAGGAAATTTATTTATTTATTTATTTATTTTGCTTTTTTTTTGGAGGGCAATTGGGGTTGAGTAACTTGCCCAAGGTCACACGGCTAGGTTTTTTTTTGTTTGTTTGTTTGTGTGTGCGTTAAGTGTCTGAGGCTGGAACCGAACTCAGGTCCTTCTGACTCCAGGGCCAACACTCTACTCACTGCGCCACCTAGCCACCCCAAAAAAGGAAATTTAAAGCTACGATTTATACTACTGCATATGATAGTGGAAGAAGTTCACATAATGAAAGTAATATCAAGAAAGATCTCACCCTCTATTTAAAGGTGAATCATTTATTTGCATAGCAGACCACTCAAGTGCCCTACTCATTATTTAATTAGGTTACAAATTCATTTTTTGAAAAGAGGACTCACCTGAGATTTCCATTTTCTTGCAGAATCTGCATCAAGTTAAACATGGGTTCCGGCTGCTGAATTTCAGGCTTAGAGCAAGAAGTAGTTTCTCCATTCCATTCAGAAGCTTTCAAGGAATTTTCTTTGGATGGAGTATCCACCAATGCAGTCAGTGAAGGTGTATATTTGGTTTGATTTTCTGCAAGAGACCCTGCAGATTCCTCTTGGGATGCTTCCTGCTCTTCGTCTTCATGTTCTATTGGGTCCTCTTCTTCTTCTTCACTCTCTGTCTCAGTTTTAATGGATATTTCAGCTGGCTGCGGAATCACTAAAAAAGAAGAACCACTAATGTTGCTGAAAAAATTAAGTGTTTTATTTTCTCAACACCTTCCAGTATTATATACAAACATTTATATTAGGCCGGAAATAAGACAGAAAGGTAATAGTACATATGCGTGTCTATGTAAAATCGTATCTATTTCTGATCTCCTCATTATATTTTACCTACCATCTTGCCATAATGCCAAAGGATAAATTCACTGAACTTAACACAGAACACATCTTAAATCATTTCATTTGCCCTTGTAGGGTAGAAAGCAGATTGTCATTGTTTTTCATGACTCGATGTAAGAGGGGAAAAAATATTTCTTAGACTTATGCTTGCAAAGAGAATCACTGCTCAGCTCTACATTTAAAAACCAACTTGGCAAATGTAGCTTCCAAAGAGAAGACAGTGCCAGTTGGTGTAAATCATTACTTCATTTTTCCTATAACAAATTTTCTACATCAAGGAAATTTGAAAATAGAACTGAGAAAACTAAACTGTCAGGGGCCTGGGAAGCCAATCACTATATACAGAATAGGGGAATTTTCCTTTATTCTATAGGTACGAGGAATGGAATACATCTATCCTTCCAAGATCAAAGCAGCAAAAAAGCTCATTATCTAATCTTGAACTAATTAAATCAGTAACTCTTAAGGGCTACATTCAACTTATACAAACCTGATTACTTCAGAAGTATCATGTATTTATGCAATGGTAATGGGAATTTGAAGATCTTCTCTGCCCCTTTATAAGCTTAAGTGAATTTGAGGACCTTCCTTGACCTGAAAATATACTCTGACCCCCAGTAGGCTGAATGTGGTCATATGGAGCCTGTGGTGGGAAGAGTTTGCTGAACGGTGGAGCAGAGCCCATAGGAGAAGCTTGCTTGAGGGAGGCTTGTTTTTCAGGAAGGCACAGCTTTGTAGTCAAGTGTGTCATGAGGGTTGTGACATTCTCTTTCTCTCTCTTTTTTTTTTTAAAGCAGTTGGGGTTAAGTAACTTGCTCAAGGTTACATGGCTAGTCATTATTTATGTGTGGGTGCTCATTTTCTGAGGCCGGATTCGATCTCGGATCATCCCAACTCCGAGGTTGGCGCTCTTACTCACTGTGCCACCTAGCCGCCCCCGAGTTGTGACATTCTCTAACCCTGGAGAAGGCTATATATACCTCTGAGGTGAGGTTTTGCTTTGGGGTTCACTTTGGGAAGCGTTTTGTGATTTGGCCAAATGAGACTCTGGGCAGCTGTTGAGGTCCCCAGCTTTGAAAACCCAGATGTTGATGCTTCTCTTTCTAGTAACTAACTGCGTGTATGTAATGGTCAGACAGCTAGAAGCCCTGTCTGTTGAATTGCGCTATTTTCTCTGTCTGTATTTTTTGTCTGCTTGTAACTTCTGTTTGTTTTCTCTGAAGTTCAGGGTGCTACTTTTTCCTCTGAACTGGGTAAATGATACGTTTGATTAAAGTAAGATTGTTAACCTTTTTTGAGTTTCTTTCCTTTAGAAAAGTAGATTAAAGAACTGGTGCTAACAGCCATCCTGGGTATGCTAGGGTGCTTGCTGCTACAATTTATGTAATGGTAAAGTTAAAATAAGAGCTTACATACACATGTAACATCTCTCTTACTATAAATGCTATGGAAGGGAAGGTTTAAAAAAAAAACCTCTTAGAATCCTCTTGAAATTAAGTCCTATAACTCCACAAAAGTTTAAGTAATTGTAAGCAACAGTTCAAAAGGATCAACTAAGAAATGAGCTATCTTATTCTATCAAGAGATTCAGTTAACTAAGTTTAGTTAAGACCAGTAGCATATTTGTACCTGGGTATTTTGGCCTTATTGCCCTCAATCTGCCATTCCGTCTTCTGCGTTTTCGAACTTCCAGGGATAGAAGCTTCCTTTCATAAAGGGCAGCATGTAGCTTGGCCTTTGAATTCACATTTTCCACCTTCATTTCTGGCCCTGCATCAACAGCCACTCTGGGAAAACAACAATGCAATACAGTGTTTACAAATTTCTCTCCTTTATTTCAATGCCAAGCCTGGTGGAGGTCTCTACCAAAAAAGACTGACTTAATGACTCCAGGGAATTCTAAAATGTTTTACAGTTAAACAGGAAAATTGGGAAACCCTGTCTGAATTAGTGAATATTTGAATAAACTTTTTAAAAAATGTTTATTAATTTAAAGTACATAAAGAATAGCATTAGAAAACTGCATTATATTAATGTAGAGGGTTCCAACCCTTTTGTGTTAAAAAGTTACTCTATTTCAGTAAAAATTCTATGATTAAACAAGGGTAGGGAAGCTAAGATGGTTGGACAAAAATTGTGGGAGAAAAAAAAAGTGATTCCTGTGAGCTGCCAAAAACTTCCAAGAAGCCCTGACTCCTATCATGCTATCACCATCAGAGCATACTACTTGAAATACCAAGGTGAAGGGAAGTAGGAGGTGGGAGTGTGTGTGTGGCGGGGGAACTGGATGATGTGTGTGAAGGGGTAGAGGGTGGGGTATGGGTTAGGACACAGTGATATAGTTGAAGGGTATCTTTAAGTCAGTCTAAATTGAAGATGAGAGTAGGAAATAAATTAAATGACTTTTTAATGTTGTCCCAAGCCAATTTCACAACAGCTTGTGACAAAACAATAGGTCAATTCGTTCATTCAACATTTGTTTAGTACCTATGTAAAAAGATACCCTGCTAGGAGCCATAGATTTAGAATACCCTTATCTACCTGTCATTTCAAAGCAAGCTATTTACTTGAATAAACTGATTATACAATCAAAATTGCTAATCCTGTAAGTCATATGTAAAAATATTGTACTAAATTTATAACTGAAAAACTGTAATTCCTTGTCCTGTAAATACATATACATTCTTTACTCCAGTATTTTCCAGATTTTGATGATATTTGAGTTAGTTTTAGTGGTTTAATATGCCGCTAATTCATTGGGGAGAAATGAATTTACTGAGTCATAAAGAAGAAATGTCTAATTCTAACTCCCTATCACACCAGAGTCTTATACAATTCTAACTGTATCACCCAGAAAAAAGTAAGAAAAAGAACCTCCTTTTAGAAAAACTACCAATATACCATTATAACTGTAACTGCAAACTTCTAAATAAAAACCTTTTATACAGTGAATTTTCAGAGATCAAAGAACTGGCTATGAAATTTCCTTCTCTAGAGATATTTTCAAATAGTCTCGATACACAAAGCTATCCTAGACAAATGAATACTTCCTTCTAACAGAGAACCATGGTAAAATATGCAAAATAAACTCCAATGTATTTTTAATTCCTATTATGTATAACCAAATGTATGTCATTTACTTCACAATAAATTAGGTCTTTAGAATGTGGTCTTCATTACCGTATCATACATACCCTGGCTCATGCTAAATGATTATGATTTTAAATACAAAAAACACCATAAATTTTTACACCACTAAGGATCTTAACTGATGGCAAGATAAAGCATTAAAAAATGAGGTAGTAAGATATAGTAGAATGATCTCAGTATTTGAAGGCTGAGGATTTGATACAAATCTTGGCTCTTCTAATTACTATTTGTATAATCTTGGGAAAATGATTTTACCTCTCTATGAATCTGTTTCTTCCTTTACAAAATGAGAGGAGTGATGACCCCTGAGATATCTTTTTGCCCTAAATCCTAGCTCATAAAATGGATATGAGAAAGCATTTTATAGACTGCAAAACATTACAAAAATATAAAGTGCTAATATAAATAAACATTAATTACTATCTATCAGAGAAGCACTGACTAACCTGACTAACTGTGAAGGATTAAAACTTCTTTCCCCAGAATTTCTTTTGTCATTTAGATCAACTATTTCATTGGTGTAGGTCAATGGCATCAAACTCAAATAGAAACAGATCCACAGTGATGTATATAGACTTAGAAAACTACAAATTAACATTATCTATGTTGTATTGAATTTTTATTGATTTTGTTAAACATTTCCCAGTTACATTTTATTCTGGCTGGAGGTGCCCTGTAGCAGAGTTTGACCCCTCTGTTGTAGTAATGTCTGGTCAAGAGATTCCAGTGCAAACGATCCCATTCCACTACTCATATAGCTTTAGAAAATTACTTGGGAGTACTGAGGGGTCAAATGATTCTCCCAGAGTCACAAAACCTATACATGATGGAGGCAGGTTTAAAACCCAGGTATTTTTGACTGACTTCAACATTGATTTCTGTATTGTGCCATATAGCTTTAAATTTTTTTTTTTTTTTTTTTTACAAATAGACATATTATCTAACATTCAGAATCTAGGATTAGGGACTAGAAAAATGTACTAATTTCTTCTGGCTTTGATACTGAGGCAAGTTGTAATCATTTTATTCCTGTTTCCTCATTAACTAAGTGACAATAAACCTGTTTTACTTCTTCCCAGGAAAGATCTAGACTTGTAGGTTTGTAAAGGATTTGGAACAGTGTTGTACCTGGCTTTTTCCCATCCCCCAATCTCAGCTCTCCTACAGGGAAGTGAGCAGACTGCCAGGTTAGCTCCATCCTCCCCCAACAGATTTCCACCCTTCCCCAGTCAGCTCACTTGCACAGAGGTGGGCAGGCTTCTTCCCAGTCAGAGAGACTTGGTGCCTGCAGGAATTTCGAGGTGTGTACTGACCAATCACTGTTTTTGGCCTCTGCATCTTTCTGCTTACATAATACCTAACCGTTGGCCTCATGGGGTCCCTTCATAAGCTGAGACCCTCTCATTACCTGAGACCTCTGCTGTAGGACCTGGGATGGTGGGGTGGTACCTTGTCAGCCCTCCACGTGGCCTGATCAGCCAACATGGTGTATAATAAAGGGTCCAATTCTAAATTGTAACTTGGGTCTTGCTCGTGTTTTCTGGGTACAACATTTTGGAGGCCCCAGCGAGATAGACAACATTCTGTGTTGTTGTCCAACACCCCAAACTGGACAAATCCTTGGCCTCAGGGGATAAAGGCCCCTCAGCTCTGACTTTCTGGAGCAGCCAACATCTGAAATTTTTTCAGAGCTCAGAATTCAAGGCTGAGAAAGTCCAGACCATCCCCTGACATTAATCAGATCATATTTTGGCTCTTTGGACCCAGATCTCTGTGCCAGCCTCCAGAGGTGAGTGGCTATCTGTCTCTGTTTCTGTTTCTGTAAAAGCGCTCAACTGTTGAGAATTTTGGGCAGCTGGACACAGTGATATACCTTATTTCTCTCGGGATGTCCACTAGGTGGCCCATCTGGGGCAGAGCCATCTGTATTCTGGCCTGCCATCTGGTGCCCTCGGGTCTGTCTGTTGGGGGGGGGGGGGAGGGTCTTATGTGTTTCTTACGTGTTCCTGTGTTTGTGTGCCTGCCTGCCTGCCTGTCTGTCTGTAAGTAACTAACAGTCTCTGGGTTGAAAAAAAGCCAGGTACAGTAATAGCAAATCTCTCACAAAATGAAAGCATTTAAAGTGCTTAGTATGCCATAAAGTAAAACATAAACATCATTATTATTGTGACAAATAAATTTACCTCTTCTCAAAATTATAAAGAGAGGCAGTATGGCATAGCATCTCGAGAACTGGTCTTGGACTTTTGAAGCCCTGTACACAAGTCTGACAGATACTGACTGTATAATTCTGGGCAGGTCACTTACCCAAACAGGGAGCCAGGCAATAATTAGGTATGTAAATTGCAAAGTAGGTGATCATCTGCATTGGTATTTGGGGATTTCCTCACAGGGAGTTCCCTAGACCAACTAAAGTATAGATTTATAGTTTGATAACCTCTAATCAAATAGGGAGAAATAAATTTGGTGTATCTTTATATTTGACTAGAGTTCTGTGACTGTTCTCAAGGAGAAATGACCAATTTCCTATCATTAAAATCACAGTCAGAATTTTATTCAATTTTGCCTGCATAAATCAGAGTATCTCCATTCAATGGTCAGAAAAAGATTCCTTTTGGCCAGTCTCTCAATAGCTTATTACAGTGATAACTACAAACTTTTAGATGAAAACTTTTAGACAGTTAATTCTCAGAGCTCAAAGAAAAGTTTTATCTACTAAAAGTGGTTAAATATATCCCTCCTCCTCTCCAAAAAGGTATAAAACAAAATATCTACAAACATACAAAACTACTATTCTAATGGCCGAATGTCTCTCTTGTAGCCATGGGGATTGTCTTTGTTCTCAGTGCTTTATTTTTCTGGCTAGATTTTATCTAGACCAGGAATTTTAATCAGAATTATGTTTCTAAGTAAACATATTTTAAAAGAATATACATAGGATTATAAAGGAAACTAATCAGATTAAAATACAGTTAACAAGATTTTAAAATAAACTTAGCAAGTTCACAGATACCAGGTTAAGAACTCCTGATCTAGATAAAGCTTTCTCCAACTCTTCACAAACCTTCAAAATCCTCTACCAACAATATACAGGCTCTGAAGTATAGGTTTTCTTAACATTTTCAGCTCTGCACACTTCTAATTCTATGGGACAAGCCCGAAGTAGCATATGTCCATATGCAGAAAGGTCAGATGAACAAACCACTGGAATCCACTACAAAAATAAATTCTGAGTGAATGGCAGTCTCCAGTTCCCACTCTAGATCTCTTTCTGACATAGCCAAATAAGAAGAGTTAGTAGCAGAAGTCATAAAGTTTTGTTTACCTGTAGCTCTAATACAGAAAAATTCAACTGTTTTTATAAAAGAGGCACCAAAATGGGCCATAAACAGAAACAATTAGGTAACACTATCAAGCTGGACCAGACTATCAAATGTTCTCTAAGGTAACAAAACTTATGCATTCCATGCTTCATCTCTGCATAGTCACACAGTCTCCATACAACCACTTACCGTGGCCTCCCTATCAATAGGCTTCTTCTTGTGCTTCCCCTACAGGAGCAGAGAGGACAACTGATTAATGGGCAACAATATGCACACATAGGCATCCTTTCTCTCTCTCTCTCTTTCTCTCTCTCACACATATATACACACATGATTTCTTGGTGCTTTTTTTTTTTTAAACAAGGTGCCAACTTTCCTGAAGCCTATTTCATTTATTGTAGTTCCTCAGCATAGGATCTAGGTCAGGGAGAGAAGCTCTCTCTAGGGAGAAAAGATAAAAGGTGAGAATCTTTTTACAGACAATGGATCTGTAGGACTATGAGCTCGAAGGGACATTTCTAAAGATGCTTACAAAGAAAGAAAAAGAGGAAGGACAAATGGAGATAGGAGGATATTCTAGATTCTTAGTAAAGTCAAATGATCACCACTCTTTGAGGGTTCAAAAAGGGATAAGCAAAAAGAACTTCTTTACTTTATAACCAAAGATACATATGAAGGCTATGATGACACTGAACTGCTAATAACTTTTAAAGATAACTTTCTACATCTCTAAAAACATAAAACAGTTTTCATTAGACAACTCTCCTAAATAACTGTTTTTCTCTGCAAGTACTTTCCCTTGGTCTACTAGATGGTTTTCTCCTCTCACTGTTCCTAATAAATTTCCATCCATTGTTTACAAGACACGCTATATTTCCAGGCTGAAAGTAGGAAAGATTTCAGCCCAGATCCTCTGTCAAGTTATACAGCAAGGAGCCCAGGAATGGCAAACTAAATATAAAACATGTCCCTAACCCTAGGTCCAAAGAATCCAAAGAGATCCACTATACTAGCATCAGCTCCATAAAAGTTGTTAAGGCACTTGCAATCCTAATTTTATGAAATAGAATAATCTTTAAAAATCTGATTACAAATAAAATTACCATAAACCTAAGCTTATTCAAAATGCATTAGGGCCTTCACAATTTAGGTGAATCTTGGAATAAATGTTTTCATAAAACAAAGACTCACCCTTTAATTTGTCAGTTTTATAAATTGTTTTGATAATTTACAAATATTTCCTTTATCTGGCATTTATGTATATCATTTAGGAAATTTCCCCACTTAGACAAAAGTCTTTATTATGAAAATTTTTGATGGAAAATTATCTAAACTCTAAAGTACACTCTTGCCATCTTAGACAGGTAGGTGATATGGTAAATAAGACTGCTGGACGTGGAAGCACTAAGATCTGAACTCAAATACTTCCTCAAACACTTATTAATCTGTGACCCTGGACAAATCACTTAACCTCTGTTTGCTTCAGTTTCCCCATATGTAGGACATGGAAAATAAAAGCACCTGCCTCTCAAGGTTGTTGAGTTTAAAATGAGATAATATTTTTCAAGAGCTTTGTAAACTTTAAAGAATTATATAAATGATACAGCTATTATTTTTTTAATTAATATTTAGAACGTGATTGAGCTTTTTTTTTTTTGGTGACTCAGAAATATTCCTGCCAAAAACCATTATTGTACTCCACTGTACTATGGTGATGTCCTGAGAAGCTCCTGAAGTATATAATGGAGTTTGTTGCTATGCTAAATAACCCTAAGATCCTTAGATCCCTAAGAGAAGAATTGAATTCCAGAATGGAATTTAACAGAGATAAACATAAAGTCCTATATGTGGGTTCAAAAAACAACTTAAGCACAAGACAAGGGAAACCTCAATAAATGTGAGAAAAAGACATGGGGGAAATGGCAGTTAGCAGAAGGCAAGCTCAATAAGTTTGTACTATGACATCAACCAAAAAAGCTAATGAGATCTAAAGCTGCATTTAAAGAAAGAGAATGCCCAGAATGTGATGGGTAAAAGCCT
The DNA here is from genome assembly GCA_011680675.1 of Gymnobelideus leadbeateri. Classification (NCBI taxonomy): domain Eukaryota; kingdom Metazoa; phylum Chordata; class Mammalia; order Diprotodontia; family Petauridae; genus Gymnobelideus; species Gymnobelideus leadbeateri. The sequence continues at coordinate 19,573 of WOXC01000636.1, read as the reverse complement.
AATTGTACTTTGTACATCTGCACTCTGCCCTTGTCCAAATCCAGAGGACTGTATTAGGTTCTGGGTACCACATTTTAGAAAAGATGCTGGCAAGTTGGAACATGTCAACAGGAGAGAGGTTAGATGTGAAAAGGGATGCAGATCATGCTATGCAAGGATCAGTTGCTATATTTTTATCTTAGTATTTACAACTGAGATTATATAGCCACCTGGAGAAGATAATTTAGGGTGAACATGATAGCTTTCTTCAAGTAACTGAAGGTCTGTTATATAAGAGGGATGAAAGGTGTTCTACTCAGGGGGTAGAAACAGCAACAACAGATAGAAATTTAAGAAAGGAAAATATGAAATAATATTTCATATAAGGAAAAAACTTTGTAATAATTAGAGCTCACATCCAAAAGGGTATGAGCCACTTCAAGAGAGGTATGGGTTGCCCCTTACTGGAAATCTTCAAGAAGTGGTTAGAAAGCAACTATTACTACTATTACAGAAGGCATATCTATTCAGTTAGAAGTTAATTTAGATGGCCTCTGAGGGCCCTTCCAAATCTGAGGTTATGTGATTCTTACTTTTTATAGTTATCCTACCTACAAACTCCTGTCATGCAATGTAGCTATCATTTTTTCATTTTCAAGTATATATATTTTGCCTCCCTTCTAATCTGTTGTTTTTTAATCTGTTAAAAGGTAGAAAATTAAATTTGTTTAAAGATTCTGTCTAAAAGGATAGACTTTGAGTGAGATACCAGGGGCCTTGTTCTGAAAAATGTCCACAGAGCTCTTAGTTCATGGATTTGTAACATTCACTTTGCTTCATTAGACATCTTATTTTATTTTATTTTTGCTTCATTCTGGTCCTTGGTCATGTTCCAAAGAGCTGAAATTTTCAAATGAATGACCTCAAGTGAAATGTTGCTGTGTCAGATTTGCTTAAATAAAGGCACACCTTTTTATAAATAGCCCCTTTCCACCAAGAAAGTAGCATAATTTCTATAAAGCCATTTTCTTTGTCTTTCATTTACTTCTTCCTCACAATGTGATCCTTTTCAGCATTTTAGGCTATAAAATCAGCAATTCCCCACCTGTCCTGGAAGAGCCGTGTGGCCAGCATATAGTTCATTGAGGTCTTGTGCTCTAGGTAGGACCTGAAAGACAGAGAAAGCACTAGTTATACATTCACTTTAGTTCAATAGAAGACTGATGCAGAAATAAAACTGAATCAAACCTATAGTTGTCATGTAACTTATAGAATATCTTTCTTAAAAATAAAAGGATGTGACAATTATACAAATTCAATTACTTAGCAGAATGGAGTAGGAAGATTCAAGATATTGTAGGAAAATGAATACTGGGCAAATGGAAAAAAAATATACTTCATAATTACAAAGATTAAAATTTTCAGAGGGAAGAGGAATAGAAAACTTTCCTCTTATACTGAATCTGTAAGGGTCTTTTTATTAGGCTCATATGTTCTGGGGTCTGGTGGCTATGATTTGGAGAATCATTTACAAAGATGGAGGCACATATTTTAAAAATAAGTGAGATTTCCAACAATTTGGCATCTGAACATCAGAGATAATGTTACTAACGAAGAGATTAGCCTACTACTATAGTTGTGGGACTTCAGTGTTTAATGTGATGCCTCATTAACAGAAAGTTGTTCATTAGGAGTTTGAAGAAGAAAATAATTTTAGTTCTACAAATGTTGGCAAAACATGTATTAAGTGCAGGGCAACCAGCATACAAAGATGATGGATGGAGAGCACAGAAGGAAAGAAAAGGGGACAGGGAAAAGAGACAGGGAGAGGAAGAGGGAGAAGGAGGAAAAAGAGATAAGGGGAAAGGAAGAATGCATCATTTAATAAGGGCTTAGTATTTGTTCCAGGCACTGTCCTAAGCACTGAAGCAAGCACAAGAGATGAAAATACAGTCCTTTTCTTAAATTAAAGAAACTACAATATAGTACAATATAGTAGGAAGGTAAATGAGTTCAAGTCTTCTGACTCCCGCGGCCATACCCTTTTGCTTAGAGCATGCTTGCTACCTTCAGAAAAACACCGATCCTCTCTTGCTTATAATCAGATGACAGGGTTCCCTGGGAGATGACAGCTAAAGTTCTTCTTCACTTGGGGACCTCTATGGCAGTCACCATAATCCTTATCTCTCTCACCCCCTCTTGGAAAAAACTGAGATACTGACTGTGAGACAACACTGTGGAGCCATGCGGGCTAATCAGATCGACAAGCTTTTCTCTGGTAATAATGTCCCTGTCCTATGACTTAACAAACCACTATTTCTTGCTCCTCCAATCTCTGTGATTAAGAACTCTCATATGCTTAGTTAGGTAAAAATCCTTTTTCCTGACCAAATTCAACTCAATTAAATAAGTTTATTGAGTAGGGTACTGTGCAAGGTACTGGAGAAACAAAGACATGCTCAGAGTGCAGTAAATACAAAGCAATACAAAGTAATTTGAAGAGGGAGAGAATACAACTTGGGAAAATCAGTGGAGGCCTCTAGTAGGAGATGGTGCCTGAGCAGTGTTGTGAAGAAATGGGGTGTTCAGGGGACCTTTTACAGTAAGGCAGAGGAAGCAAGAGGCACAAGACTGTATACACGGAACAGGCAGCAGGCCAGTGTTACTGCAAGGAAAAGCACCTATCCCCTATCAACCCTTTCCACTAAGGCCTGCTTCTTGCAGTGCTTATATACTCGCCACGTCATGCCTTCGTGTCTGCTAATGAACTGACCCTTGTCCTCCAATACTTACTTTCACACTATTTCCATATTCTAGTAATGAGAAAAACTTAAGTTTTTCCTATAGACCTAACCATCTTTGCCACCCTCTCTAATACTGGTAGTACCTTCTCTCCCATCCAATCAGGACCTAGGAGGGATCAGCACACTTCTTATCCTTAATGTGATTTCCTGACTCTCTCCAAGGCTACCATTAAACTTCAGCCTCTCCTTTGAAGTTCACTGCATCAGATTTTACCAGCCTGTCCTGAATCCTGCTGCCACCTACTGACCCATTTCCCCAGAGAGTTCAGTATCCAACTCACAGTATCCATATGCTTCTCCATGATTTTTTCTTTTCTTTATCTTTTCTTATTATTTTTTAGTTTACATCATTCATTTCCACAAGATTTTGAATTATAAACTTTCTCCACATTTTCCCCTACCCACCAACCCAAAACAGCGATGCCACTGAATATCCCCTCCCCCAATCTGCTCTCTCCTATATCTTTCCCCATCCCCCCTCTGACTTTCCTGTAGGGCACGGTGGATCTCTATGCTGCAGTGCCTGTATGTCTTATTTCCCAGTTATATGTAAAATGATAACAACAACAACAACAATAATAATAATGATATATTTTAAACATTTTATTTTAAAACTTTGAATTCCAGATTCTTTCCCTTCCTCCCTCATGACCCACCCTTACTGGGAAGATAAGCAGTTCAATATAGGTTGTACATGTGTAGCTACACAAAACATTTCCATAGTGGATATATTGTGAAAGACTGACTATATTTCCCTCCATACTATCCCGCCCCCCCCCCCCACTCATTCTATTCTCTACTTTGATCCTGTCCCTTTTCCAAAGTGACTACTTCCAACTTCCTTTCCCCCAAGCCTGCTCTCCCTTCCATCTTCCCCCACCCCGTCCCTTTCCCCCTACTCTCCTGTAGGGTGAGATACCCTATTTAATGTGTATGTCATTCCCTCCCTAAGCCAAATTCAATGAGAATAAGGTTGACTCATTCCCTTTTGCCTTCCTATTCCTCCCCTGCATTGTAACAATTTTCCCTTGCCTCTTCTATTTGAGATAATTTACCCTATGCTATCTCTCCCAAACTCCTCTCATTATATTCCTCTCTCACCTTTTAAGTATCATCCATTCCTATTCAATTGATCCTGTGCCCTCTGTCTATGTATACCTGTACACATATATACACACTCACACATGTATTCATATGCCCATATACTCTCCTATATATATATATATATATATATATATATATACATATACACACACACACACACACACACACACACACACACACACACACACACACACACAATTCTCTTCCCTTCAACTATTCTCATACTGAGAAGAGTTTCATAAGCTACAATTATCAATTTTCCATGTAGGAATATAAGTAGTTCAACTTTGATAAGTTCCTTATGATTGCTTTTCCCTGTTTACCTGCTCATGCTTCTCTTGCTTCTTGTATCTGAATGTCAAATTTTCTATTCAACTCTGGTGTTTTCATCAAGAATGCTTGAAAGTCCTCTATTTCATATAATGACGATATTTTCCCCTGAAACATGATACTCAGTTTTGCTGGGTAGGTGATTCTTGGTTTTAATCCCAGCTCCTTTGACTTCCAGGATATCATATTCCAGGCCCTTTGATCCTTCAGTGTAGAAGCTGTCAGATGCCGTGTTATCATGATTGTGTTTCCACAATATTCAAATTGTTTCTTCCTGGCTGCTTGTAATATTTTCTCCTTGATCTGGAAACTCCAGAACCTGGCTATAATATTGCTAGGACTTTTCTTTTGGGGATCTTTTTGAAGGTCATCAGTGGATTCTTTCAACCTCTATTTTGCCCTCTGGTTCTAAAACATCAAGGTAACTTTCCTTGAGAATTTTTTGAAGGATGATTTCTAGGTTCTTTCTTTGATCATGGCTTTCAGGTAGTCCAATAATTTTTAAATTATCTCTCCTGGATCTATTTTCCAGGTCAATGGTTTTCCCAACGAGATATTTCACATTGCCTTCTATTTTTTCATTTGTTTGGATCTGTTTAATTAGTATCGTGATTTCTCATAGTCACTAGTTTCTGTTTGCTCCAATCTAATTCTGAAGGAATGTAATGGAAATGCAAATTTAAGGATCTTCCCTGCCTCTAGGCCCTTTGATTGGCTTAAGTGACTATGAGAACCTTCTTTAATTTGAAAATATACTCTGGCCCCCTAATAGGCTGAATGTGGTCACATGGAGCCTGTGGCAGGAGGCTTGGTTTTCAGGAATGCCCACACCTTGATGCAGTATGATTGGGCAGTGGGTCAAGAGGGTGGTTACATTCTCTGACCCAGGAGAAGGCTACATAATCCCTGATGTGAGGCTTTGCTTTGGGGCTCACTTTGAGAAGTGTTGTGTGATTTGACCAGATGAGATTCTGGGCAGCCATTGAGAGCCCCCCTGCTTTGAAAACCCAGATGTTGATGCTTCCCTCTCTGGTAACTGTGATTTGGTATGGATGTAATGGTCGGACAGTTTGGAAGCCTGTCTGCTTGATCTGTTTCTCTGTCTTGTAACTTCAGTCTATATACTCTGAAGTTCGGGGTGCTGACCTTTATCCCCTGAACTAGGTAAACATTTTTTTTGTTTGATTAAATTAAGCTTGTTAACCCATTTTGAGTTGCTTTCCTTTAGAAAAGCAGATCTAAGAACCTGTGTTGGCAGCCACCCTGGGCATGCTGGGAATGATTCTCTTCAGTGAGCTTTTGAGATTCTTTTTGCATTTGGCAAATTCGACTTTTTAAGGCATTCTTCTCCTCATTGCCTTTTTGAGCCTCTTTTGCCATTTGAGTTAGTCTATTTTTTAAGGTGTTATTTTCTTCAGTGAGGTTGTTGACTCTCATTTCATAATTTTCTTTCATCGTTCTCATTTCTCTTCCCAATTTCTCCTCCACTTTTCTTATTTGGTTTTCAAAATCCTTCTTAAGCTCCTCTATGGCCTTTAAGTAGCTTATTCTTTTGATGGAAGCTTTTGGTGTAGGAGTTCTGACTTCACTGTCTTCCTCCTGTTTCATACTTTGATCCTTTTTGTACCCAAAAAAGGAATCCAAAGTCGGATCACTGTGCTTGCCTTGCTTCCCACACTTGCTCATGTTGCCACTCAATTACTTGACTTTTGAGCTTTTTGCCACAGTAGAACTGCTACCAGAGGGGGGAGCTTTGTCCCAAATCACAAGGCTTTTCTCAGCTGCTGGAGCTATTAGTTGGCTGTCCTCTCTGAAGCCTCCACAGACTCTGGCACACTGGTCATGCACCCCAGGACCTCCACCCTAGACAGTGATCCAGATCCAAGCAGGTTAAATCAAGAGCGATTACCCCTCAGATTGGATACTTGGTACCCCTACAATCTGCAGGCCCAGAGCTCTGAAGCAGCCATGTGGCAGTGGCTGGACAGCTGCCACATCTCAGCCGCTTCTCCCTCCAGGGGGCAAAGGCTCGCATAACCAAACTCCCAGGTCCCAAAGTCCACATTGCACTGACCTCTCATTTTGTCCTTAGCTTCTATGGGTTGATAATTCTGGAAATTATCAAATAATAATAATAGATAATTCCAGATAATTCTGGAAATTATAAAATCACAGCTGCTGGTGATCTGAAGTCCCTCCGGCCTGTGGCTGGTTGTGGCTGCCCTGAGGCTAAAACCTCAGTCTCTCCAGGGGCTGGGCTCAGCTCCCAGTGTGCTGTGCTGGCCCTTTCCTGCCAGACAGTCTTCAGTGGGAGGTTACCTTCTCTGTGTCATTTTGTGGGTTCTGTAGCTCCAAAGTTTGTTTAGAATCGTTTCTTACATGAATTGGAAGAGGTGGGAGCCCTCGAAAGTCCTGTTTCTACTCTGCCATCTTGAGCCCACCCCTATGATTTTCTTGATGACTTCAACATTCAACCCTCTGAATACCTTGCCCTACCAGTTCACCATCCTCAACTCTCATGCTGTGGATGATTAAAAAAGGAAATTTCTTTTTCCTGTTCTTCAGCCTCTCTTAATGCCTCTTCCTATGTTTGTTTGTTTGTTGCCTAACCATAAAATTGGTTATTGAACTATATTAACAGTAATATCTAATTCTATGTTCCATCCCTGTTCTCCCAGTTCATCATTAGCCATGTTCAGGCATGGCTCTCCCCACTTGACAATCCTGATCTCATGGTTAAGGCACCAGCCTCCATCTTTGAATACTTTATTCCCTTGTCCTTCTCTTATTCAAAACCCTAATTCCTGACCTTGAGTCAACCCCACATCCACCTTTTCTGAATGCTTCTGCTCTGGATTCACTGAATTGTAGAGGAAGAAGTTACAAAATTATGCTAAATAAGCAGACCCACTGCTTACGCATTACCTAATTTCAGACAGGCTCCAACCACCATTTGTTGTTGTTGGTTTTTTTTTTCATCTCTTAACAGATCCCTATCAAACTCCCCACAGAGGTGCCTTTGATCCCCTCCCATCTGCTCTTCTCAGAGCCTGTTTCTTCCATAATTCTTTCCCATCTCTCTCTAATTTTCATTCTTTCTTTATTCACTGGCTCCTTCTTTGTGGTGCTTAATAAATACTGATAGAGATTTAGAAATGAAAAATGTGAAAACTTGGATCTGGGCAAGATTAGACTAAAGCTGTCCTATTAAAGCCCAGGGTGACTCCAGGATGGAACCCACTTTTCATCAGCATAGATGATAACACAGGTGGAGACTACATCATATAGATGTGGCTGGGGGGTGTTGTAGAGGCCTGAATTCGGGCAAGGAAAGACCAAGGCTGGCTTATAAAAGGCCAGGGTCATTACAGGGGATATTAAAAATACTGGGGGTGGCCAAGATGGCGAAGTAGAAACAGCTCCTCCAGGCCTCTCTGCCCCCAGATTCTCCACAAACTATGTAAAAAAGGACTCTGAAAAACTTCTGGAGCCCCAGCACCCACAGAACGACACAGAGAAGCTAACCTCCCGCTGAGGACAGCCCAGCACCCTGCAGGAAGGACCAGCGCAGTGGTCTGGGAGCCGGCAGCTCGCAGAGCGCAGGAGCTGAGCCGAGCCCAGGTCCACGTGAGCCGAGGTTTTAGCCCCAGGGCGGCAGGGCCAGCAGCCGGCTGGAGGAACCCCAGAACACCAGGAACTGTGAAGACGCCAGAATTATCAACATAGACTTGCCTAGGACAAAGTAAGAGGTTAGTGTCCTATGGACTTTGGGACCCGTATTTGGGGAATGCGTCAGCTCCCTCCCCTGGGGGCTAGAAGCCGCTGAGGAGACACGCCATTTTGTAGTTTTCAGAGGCATTTCAGGCTCCCAGCCTACAAATCGTGGGGAGATCCAGCGATCAGTCTTGGGGGGTAATCGCTCTTGCTTTAACCTCCCTGGATCTGGATTGTGATCTAGGGTGGAAGTTGTGGGTGGGTTTACAGCTTGCCAGAAACGGAAGTTGCCCCCCACACGTTCGGGGACGAAAATTCCTCTAGCTGGCCTTAAAGCCATAGTGTGGCAACAAGCCCAAAAGTCAAGTAATTAAGTGGCAACATGCCAAGGCAAAGGAAACAGAAAAATGCAACCCTAGACTCCTATTTTGAGGGCATAGAGTGGGAAAAGGACTGTGAGGTCAGAAGTCCTGCTCCAAAAGCCCCAGGGAAAACATGAGTGGGTTGCAGGCCATAGAGGACCTTAAGAAGGACTTTAAAAATCAAATAAGAGAAGTGGAGGAAAAATTAGAAAGAGAAATGAGAAGGATGCAGGAAAAGTATGAAATGAGGGTCAACAGCCTGACTGAGGAAAACAACACCTTAAAAAATAGACTAGCTCAAATGGCAAAGGAGGCCCAAAAGGGCAATGAGGAGAAGAATGCCTTAAAAAGTCGAATTTGCCAGATGGAAAAAGAATCTCAAAAGTTCACTGAGGAGATTCATTCCTTCAGAGTTAGACTGGAGCAAATGGAAGCTAGTGACTTTATGAGAAATCAAGATGCTGTTAAGCAGATCCAAACAAACGAAACATTAGAAGGCAATGTGAAATATCTCATGGGAAAAACCACTGACCTGGAAAATAGATCCAGGAGAGACAATTTAAAAATTATTGGACTACCTGAAAGCCATGATCAAAGAAAGAACCTAGAAATCACCCTTCAAGAAATTCTCAAGGAAAATTGCCCTGATGTTTTAGATCCAGAGGGCAAAATAGAGGTTGAAAGAATCCACCGATCACCTCCTGAAAAAGATCCCAAAAAGAAAACTCCCAGAAATATTATAGCCAGGTTCCAGAATCCCCAGATCAAGGAGAAAATACTACAAGCAGCCAGGAAGAAACAATTTCAATATTGTGGAAACACAATCAGAATAGCCCAGGACCTGGCAGCTTCTACACTGAGGGATAGAAGGGCATGGAATATGATATTCCAGAGGGCAAAAGAACTGGGAATGAACCCAAGGGTCACCTACCCAGCAAAACTGAGTATTTTGTTTCAGGGGAAAATATGGTCATTCAGTGGAATAGAGGACTTTCAAGCATTCTTGAGGAAAAAACCAGAGTTGAATAGAAAATTTGACATCCAGACGCAAGAAGTAAGAGATGCCTGAGAAGGTAATCAGGGAAAAGAAATCAAAAGGAACTTATCAAAGTTGAACTATTTACATTCCTATATGGAAAAGCAATATCTGTAACTGATGATATCTTTCTCACTATGAAAATAATGGAAGAAGGGTGTGTGGTCATATGAATACATACGTGAATGTGTGTGTATATGGTTACAGTTATATATGGATAGAGGGCATAGGTTGATTTCGTTGGGAAGGGAGAGTACTCAAGGGATGAAATTATTAGGTGAGAGAGGAAAGTGGCAAGAGGAGATGGGGAGAGACATGGCAGGGTAAACTATCTCATGTAGGGGAAGTGGGTGCAAAGGAGGGGGAGAATAAGGAAGGCTAAAAAGGCAAAACCACATTCACATTGAATTTGGTTCAGGGAGAAAATGACATACATACTAAATGGGATATCTCAACCTGCAGCAGGATAGGGGAAGGGGGATGAGAGGAGGGATGATGGATGGGAGGGCATCCTTGGGGGGAGGGGAGGTTGGAAGTACCCACTATAGAAGAGGGACAGGATTATGTAGGGAATGGACCAGGTGGGGGGTGGGATGAGTGGGAGGGAATTATAAGCAGCCTTGTACAATATATCTACTATGATAATGTTTTGCATAGCTAGACATGTACAACATACACTGAATTACTTATCTCCCCAGAGGGAATGGGTGACAAGGGAGGAAGGAAGTGGATCTGAAATTCGAGGTCTTAACATTAAATGTTTCAAATATATATAAATACTATTATTAATACTCTTTTGCTTGTAATAGGGAGATAAGATGTGCAGGCATTGGGACACAAGATTCATCTTCCTCCAATGGAAAAGTCGAAGGGGGTATGGGAGAAGGTATGGGAGAGAGCAGATTGGAGGAAGAGATATCTTGTGGGACTGCTATTCTGGGAGGTTGGGTAGGGGAATAATGGGGGGAAAATGATTGTAACTCAAAATCTGGCGGAAATGAATGATGTAAAACAGAAGTTAATAAAGTATTTGTTTAAAATGAAAAAAAAAAAATACTGGGGGTGTGTCACACTTATCCTTCCATTAGACGATAATTATCTAATCTTTGTATCTCCTTGAGTACCTAACAGAGCTGCTTGGTATATTACTCTATGCCAATAAAAGGTGTTTTTTTAATGCAAATTTGTTTAGTCAAATTACTTTATACCCCACAGTTATAAGGCACATAATAGACAACGGTTATTAACTGAATGACTGAAATAATAAAAAATGAATTCTGGGGGAAACATACTAAGATGTCAAAAATAAAAAACATTCTGAAAAAAAAAATGCTGAAGTTCCTAATCTACAATAACCAGACATCGCCTCTCCTTAAGTCTGGGGCATTCTGGAATGTATGTCAATGAAAAGCATGCTGTGAGAGAGGGAGGAGCTTCTTTAGTTAATAAAACGGGCTTCTTTCACTGAGAACCTGCTCAGGCTTGTCTTTTCAAGCTCACAGAACCATGGCATAATAGAGCTCAGAGGTGGAAGAGATCTTCAACGAATCTAGTCTAGCCCCTTCATTACAGATTAAGAGAGCAGCTCCGAGGAGACAAATGCTCTGTCCCAGGCTACACAAGCAGTAATACTCACTCATCTTTACACTACACTTTAAAGTTTACAAGGAGAGACGAGTAATACAAACACAACTGCCTACACTTGACAAATGTCTGAAGAGGGATTCAGACCCAGATCTCCTGACTCCCAGCCCAGTACTCGGTCCATCAGATACTGTGTGGGCTCTGCAATAAGTAGCAGAGGTACTAAGGATTCTAACTAGGAATTAAGTCAAGACTGTGCTTATTTCCCAACCCTAAAGTTGTCACCTCACCCATAAACATCCCACGTTTCTGATGTAGGAAAAATGCGAATAAATCCCCCTCTACGATCATTTTCTTCCTTCACCCGTCGTAAAACCTTGATCTAGATTAAGGAAAAAAAAGAAGAGTCACATCAAACCACTTCTGATAATGAACATTAGAATATATACTATAGCTGGTAGCAACAGCTAAAGTTAGAGCCCACATATACAGGATAAAGGGATGAATTCTATTCAAAGATTAACAGTAGTCCATGGCACTGATATACCAAAATGTGTTCAGCATTGGAAATAGAGCTATTTCTAGCTTTTTGATATTAATAATGATGAAGATATGAATGCTTTTTATAGGAAGTTTTTTCAGTCATCTTGAAAAGATTCAGTGGAATCACTGAACTAAAGGCCATAATAAATTTTATACCACTTCTGAATTGTCAAATGGCTCTCCAAAAAGATGGCACAAATTCATGATTCTACCACCAAAGAAATGAAGAACTTGTTACTCCACACCCCCTACAATAATACATTTTATCACTTTTAATTACTTTTGTCAATTTGACAAGTATGAGATTATATTTAAAAGTTGTTTTAAATTGTACTTCTATCATTGGAAAGGTTGAACTTTTTCCATCAATTATTTTTTCAGCAAGTATTCATAATTGTGCTTCCTCTTTCACAAATTTTCAATTTCTATAACCATTTATGCATATACTTTTAAAAAACTGTCTCATGTCCCAGTAGGTTCTATGTCAGACTTTTTACCACATACTATATTTACCACAAAAATTTCTTCATTATGTTCTTTTCTTTTGTTATTATTTTGTTGTCATGTTAAAAGTTTTACATAATTAAATCCATCCACTTTCAACCCAATTTCTTTCATTTGTGTAATAACTGCTCTTCTCATTATAGCTGAGGTTAAAGATACAGTTCCTTATTCTTTTAACATTTAAAACTTGTTTTTGCTAATCTCATTGATCAAATCAGAATTTGTAGCAATATATGATATGAGGTATAGATCCAAGCTTGGTTTTTCACTACATTGCTTTCTAATTTTCCCAACAATTTTTAAAGGTTTTAAAATATGTTTCTTATGTATAGCAAATTGTTGGGGTTTATTTTTGTCCATTGCTTTCTGATTTTTATTAGGAAATATAATGCATTCACATTTGAGGTTATAATTATTGCTTGTGTTCTCTTCTATTTTCTTCCTATCAATCACTAAACATTCCTTTTTCCAATGTTTAGGATACTTGCACTTGTACCAGATACCAATCTTTTGTAAATTTTTTTTGTTCTACTTCTGGAATATCTATTCTTGTCTACTGGCCTTTTTTTTTCTTTTAATCTAGAACCAAATGGTTTTAAGGAATAGTTTTAAAATATGTTCTGAAATATGGCAATAGAATTTCTATATCAACTTTTCTTTCACAGTTGCCCTTGATGATCTTACTCACTAATTTTTCCATATAAATTTGTTACTGGTTTATCCACCTCAATAAAATAATACACTGTTCTGTAACAACACCGTAAACTGATTTTGGGAAATAGGGTCACTAGGTCATCCTAGCAATGGACAGCATCCAAATTGTTCAATTCTGGCTTTATGTCTGTTAAAATAGTTTGGAGATTATTCTTATAAAGGTTTCCTGTGTGCCTTGGTAGTTAAATATTCATAATTTTATTGTCATTACTATAAATTTAATTTTTATCAATTATTAATAGTATATTAGAACGTAAATTGCTTTTGTGTACTTTATCTTATTTCCTACTAATTTGTTAAACTCACTTATTATCAGTTAATTTTTTGTTGTTAAATCCCTTGGATTTTCTAGGTAAACAAAAATTGTTGCTTGCAAATAAGATATTTTAACCACCTGATTAGCAATATATAGTTTTTCTAATTTCTTTTTTATGGTTCATTCTTCTAGGAAGCATTTCTACAACTCTTATTAGAAATAACAGACATATAAACAGTCCAGTTTCATACCAATTTTCCAGAAGAACCTCCCTCTTCATTGAACAGAATGTCAGCTCTTAGTTTCAAAGAGATACATTTCATCATATTAAGGAAAAATCCTTCTTCTGTATATTTTAAAAGCGTTTTTATCACAAATGGCCACATTTTCTCAGAAGCTTTTCCTATCTTTTTATTAATATAGTTATATGACCTTATTTATAATAATCATCTAATACTGAAGTATCTTTGCATTACTGTACTATACTTACTAGATAATTACTAGCAAAATATAAAGTTGAGATAAATAGTTTTAAAATATATTCTAATTTACTCCATTTGTTACTATTTCATTTTCTTTGTATCTACATGCAAAATATATTTGTTTTGTTTGTATTCGTGTGATTGGTCAAAATTTTTTTCCAGCTCTGTCTTTAACAGCTTTTTGAGTCAAAACTACATTTCCTTGATTAAATAGGATCATCTATATTTAGAAGTGTATAGAAGTATGCTTTTTTCATTGAAAAATTGGAAAATTTTACTTGTAAATAGATCTTTTAAAATGAAAGTAAGATTTCTTTGTGTATGAATATGTGATCAATTTCTGCAAATATTTCTGAAAATATTATATTTCCTTGCTTTTGTCCAATAAGCTCTCCATATTTGTTAAATCAAATTTGATCACCAATCAGTTCAGACCCATAACTTCTTTATTTTTTTGTTTGAGTTATATATATTTTTTTAGATTTTTCTTTTTGTTTTTTTGGAAGGGGAAAGGTAGGGCAATTGGAGTTAAGTGACTTGCCCAAGGTCACATGGCTAGTTTTGTGTTAAGTGTATGAGGCTGGATTTGAACTCAGGTCCTCCTGACTCCAGGGCCAGTACTCTATTCACTGGGCCACCTAGCCGCTCCTAAGTTATTGTACTTTAAAGATATACAGGCAACAGGGTACAGAAACCCATCTTGTCCTACAAGTGGGGGAGGGATAGAGATGACATAAGTGAGAACAGATTGGAGGAAGGGGTATTCAGTATGCTTGCTATCTTGGGGTGGGGGTAGGGGAAAGATGGGGAGAAAATTTGTAACTCAAAATCTTCTGGAAATGATGGGGTCGCTAGGTGGCGCAGTGAGTAGAGCGTCGGCCCTGGAGTCAGAAGGACCTGAGTTCGGATCCAGCCTCAGACACTTAATGCACACACAAACAAAAACCTAGCCGTGTGACCTTGGGCAAGTTACTTAACCCCAATTGCCCTCCAAAAAGCAAAAAAAAAAAATCTTCTGGAAATGAATGTTGAAAACTAAAAAATAAATAAAATTATTTTTTATTTTATTTTTTTTTAAGCAATTGGGATTAAGTAACTTGCCCAAGGTTACACGGTGAGTCATTATTTATGTGTGGGTGCTCATTTTCTGAGGTCGGAAATGATCCTGAGTCCTCCCAACTCCGGGGCCAGCGTTCTTACTCACTGCGCCACCTAGCCACCCCTAATAAAATTATTTTTTAAAAAAGAATTTTTTAAAAAGTTATTATATTTTTATTGTAGGGCATTCAGGGTTCTTACTATTATTAATTCTTCTAACCCAAATTCTTCTTTAAAATCCGTAAGCATTTTATGGGGGAGAAGTAAATTCTATTTTACTTTGTACATACAGGATTGCTAAAATTTTATTACTGGGTATTCCTTTGTAATAGCCCTGTTTCTGTTGCAGACTTTCTCTTTCAACTTCTCATACCTCCTCCTACCCCAAACCTGCCAGCAAAGAATTTCACCTCTTACTCTTGCGAATATTAAGGACATTCAGGATAAACTCAGTACCCTCCTCTTCTTTTCATTCCCAAAGCCCTTTTATCACTCGATGATCACAGTCTCTGACAATGATAAAGACCCTTCTTACCAAGTCCAAACCCTCTACATGTGTACTGGATTCTATTTTCTCCAGCACACTGCTCCCACAATTAACCTCTCTCTAATCTTCAATCTCTCCCTATAAACTGGTTTTTTCCTACTGATTTCCAACATGCCCCAGTCTCAGTCATGTTTCAGAAATGCTTTTAGTGGGCTACCTTATTGACCTACGGTTCTATATATCTCATCTTCTTAGCCCAATTCCAAGAAGCAGCTGACTATCCTGGCTCTACTTCTTCCTCAGCCTTTTGTAATTCAGCTTCCAGCCTCGTCACTCAACTGAGAAGTTCTCTTCAGAGAGGCCAGTGATTTCTTATTTGTATCTAATAGTTCTCAGTCGTCCTCCTTCTGAACTTCTCTGCTGCACTTGAGCCTGCCCACTTCTTCCTCCAAGACACTTTCATGCTCCACATTCTGGCCTTGTCTCGGCTCTCACCCTACGCCTTTCAGCACAGCTTCTCAGGAGCCTCTGGTCACGCCCCCCATGTTACGTGCGCCCCCAGTAACCCCATTTTGGGCCTTTCTCCTTCTACACTCTCTCCCCATCACCTCCACGCTTTAAATGACTCTTGGACCTAAGTCCCCAGTCTCCTGAGCCCCAGTCACACATCTTCAACTTTCTTTTAGATTTTCCTAACTGGACATCCCATTAACAGACTAAACTCAGCATGTTCAGGATAGACCTTGTTATCTTTCACTTGACTGAATTTCCCTATTTCTGTCAAGGCTACCTCCATTCTCATCATTTCTCAGGCTCATGACCTTGGCCTTATTTTCACCCATCACTCTCCCTCAATGCACAGATTCAATCAGCTGGTAAATGCTATTCCTAACTCCACAACACCTGTCACACTTGAATCCTTCTCTCTACTGACACAGCCGCCTCCTTAGTTCAGACCCTCATGACTGCACTTGCTTCCTAAATGGTCTCCCTGCCTTAAGTCTCTCCCCAGGGCAATCTATCTTCCACATAACTATTAAAATTATTTTCCTTAAATACATAACTTTCCATGTCATTCTCCTGCTGAAAAAAGTTCCAGTAGGCCCCTCATGTTTCTAGGATAAAACATAAAATACCAATGTGCTTACACACAGAAATGTGTGTGCATGTGTCTATACATACACATGCGTGTAGATCTGTATCTAACACCTCTTCTGTGTCCACACAGTGTAGTCTGGTCATTCTAAACTACTTATTCCCTCTATGCAACATTGTATCTAAGGTCTCTGGCCTTTGGATTCACTGCTTCTCATGCCTGGGACATGCTCTTCAACATGCACTGTGCAATGCCTCTTGTGATACAGCTGGCACCTCTCACTACCACAGTTTTACCACTGAGTGTATAGATTTATTTTATACGTATGTGTGTATGTGTGTGTTTAAATTTATCTATGTATATGTCTTCTCTAACAGGATTTAAGTCCCTTTAGAGCTTAAATTAGGGCAGCTAAGTGGTTGGAATCAGGAAGACCTGAGCTCAAATCTAGCCTCAGGCACAAGCTGTGTAACCCTGGGTAAGTCACTTAATCTTTTTGCCTCAATTTTCTCAACTGTAAAACAGGGATCTTGATAGCACCTAAGCCAAAGGGCTGTGGTGAAGATTAGATCTTTGTACAGAGCTCCACACAATGTCTAGCACACAGTAAGCCCTTCATAAACACTTGTTCTCTTCCCACCTTGAGAGAACAGACTTCATTTTTCTTTGCAAACACTTGGCATAGTGCCTGGCCTATTTCAGGCACTTTTCATTTAACTGTACTACATGATATGAGCATGGCAGTACAATTTTTTCCTCAGGCTGTCTACTCCATTATATATATTTTAGACCAGTCTTTCTACCTATTTTTTTTTTTGCATCAAATGTGTCTCTGTATATTCTTGGATTCTAAACCATTGGGTTTAAAAAAAAAATCCATTTCATAACCCTTTTCTTTTTCAAGGATAATTCAGTTGATTTGCATTTAATGCTCCCCTTGTTAAATCTGGCAGCTTATCTTTTGGTGAGGGGCTATATTTGTTATTCATGTACATGTTAGGGATTGGAAAGATTATCTGGCTATATCTATTTCTATAATTCCATAAATTCTACTCAGTCATGATATAGTCTCGATCCTGGGTTCTCAAAGGCTATACCAGCTGCTGGAAAGGCTTTGAGCATGGACCTAGACAAAGATTCCATATCTGCCTTTAGGCCAGCCTAGCTAAGTTTAGAAATCTCAATATCAGTTTGATTCCACAGTAATGATTAGCTGGACCATAACAACTATGAAATCCCACCTGCTGAATCTTATTAATACAATTTGCATCTGTGAAGAAGTACCAATATCAACAAAATCACAGGTGTACCAAGTATTAAAGTATTTCTTTAACAAAACCTAGCATCACTTCCTGTATTTTATGTATGTTCATCTCTTAAGTTTCCTTAAAATTTTAAAACCATTGTTATCCTTTGGAATCACCAACTCCTTTTCCTTTATCCATGTGCTTTTTGTTGCCTTTTTAAAAAATAACTTTTAAAATTATTTTTGTAGTATACTTATCTCTTAAGTCTTTTTGCTTTTTTTAAACTTCTAACATTATTCTCCCTTATTTTTACTTTGTATGTGTTTAAAGGTTTTAAAATATGTTTCTTATGTATAGCAAATTGTTGGGGTTTATTTTTGTCCACTGCTTTCTAATTTTTATTAGGGAATATAATGCATTCACATTTGAGGTTATAATTGTTGCTTGTGTTTTCTTCTATTAACTATCAATCACTAAACATTTATCAAAAGCCCACTATTTTCCAGCATTATGCTAAGAGTAGGATGTGTGTGTGTGGATGTGTGTGTGTGTGTGTGTGTAAACATACACACCCTATGTCTCAAAAGTCTTAGTGCAGTTTTAGGCTTTAAGTATGTGTGAGTGGGTGTGTAGGGATACAGACAGAGATAGAATAGGAACTGGACCCATAATAGTGTAGGGAACTTCCTTGACCAATGCAATTTGACATCTTATTTGTAATTTGGTAGTTTTAGAGTTGCCTGGCATGTTTGTTCTACTCTAAGTCAGTAGTCTCTGTTTCTTGTGCTTATACTAAGTATGAACCTGGCCTCCTTTCTCCAACATCGCCCCCCCTTGTTAATCCTGCTTAACTCCAAATGTCCTGTTCACTATTGTTCTCTTTGGTGTCCTGTTTGAAGCTTTTCTCTTGCAGATAAGATTGATGTATCTCCTCCTCAATACCCTCCTCTCCTCATCCAATCTTCTATTTCAGTGATATTAATTTGGAATTTCCCTTTTTAAAACTGTTGTTTTCATACCATCACTTTTCTCATTCCATTCCTCCTTCTAGGGTCCTCTAGAATCAGTTTCCAAAAAATTACTGATGGAGGCATGAAGTGTGAGCTAGGGATTTTTTCTATATGTCATGTTGTGTGTTCTCACTAGTTCTGGGAAGTTTTTATTATAATTTCCTGAAGTAAAAATGGGTAACTTCTTATTCAATGTGTTCTAAGACCATCATGACTATGAAGTTTAAACCTCCTAAATCTACTTTCCAGAACAATGATTTTTTTCTGCATCACTCAATGATTTAAATTTTTTTGAAGCTTTATCTTTCATTAAAAATTTTTTTATTCTTTATTATTTGCCATAATGCATCTACTTGTTTTGCTCTTCTAGTAATGTCTTTACATCTCCTATGTTTTTTAAGGTTTTTGTAAGGCTTTTTTCACCCATATTTCCTCCTAAGATTTCTTCCATGACTTCATATCTTCCTTTAATTCTACTCAAAGTTTCTTAGCTACATTTATATATTCCTTTAAGTCTTCCAGTATTTTTTTTCCGGGTTCAATTTTTCTTTGAATTCCCTGAGGGTATCTATTATCCACCTACAGAGACTTTTCTTACATTATTTCTGGTGCTACACTCAGTAGGCAATTCTTCAGTCATTTTTTTATTTTGTTTCTCCTGAAAATGATTTCTTCTTTTGTTTCTGAGATTTTCTGTGGTTTGCTATCTTTTAGATGGTATTTTCTTGATATTTCTAAAACTTTTATCTCTTTTTGCTCTTTCTTTTGCTACTTTAAAAAGACCATGAAGATTGTCTGCCTAGTCTCTCCAAACTCCTTCATAATCTTCCCCTAGGATGATTTCTTCCCCCCTTTTCAGTGAAAATTCTATTTGCCAAAAATAACCAAACTGCTGTAGAAGGATGACACACTCATTCTCACCTCACCTTTATCTGCAATCATCAGAGCCAGAAATAGAATTATCTTTACCTCTTCCATGGACAAGCCAAGCACGGAACCACCTAATTTTCCTGGCACCTTCTCCCTTGCTGAACCCACAAGGTTTTTCATTTCAGCATCACTAGCAGACAGAGGACGAGAACGCTGCAAAAAAGAAAAAAACACAAGCTTTCTTTCTCCTTTTGATCCTTTTCATTCATCCAACAGCAATATTATTCTTTTCAAAGTCTATAGGCTAAAATGTCTACCCCAGTTAGCATTAACTAACCCCAAAACCCAAAACA